>ML351352.1:22590-36836 GCA_005239505.1 Nicotiana paniculata | reverse complement strand
TAACTTGTATTGTCCAAATTGTTTTCCTCCCTTTTTAGACTAATTCGCTTAATTTAAGTTCGGCTGGAACCCACCGTTGTGGACTTCGAAGGGTTCCTACCACCTTTCCCCCGAGGTAATTTGAGCCCTTACCCGATCTCTGGTGATGCAAACTAGTTTATGAGTTAATTGCTCTAGGTGCTCTAACACACCTTAATCTGTTAGGTGGCGACTCTTCCAATCCCTTACCTAATATTTGTACCAGAAATGTCGAAATCCGATTTCGCGAGAAAAAGGGGGCACGACAGCACCCATGTCCTAGCAACTTAGGTTTTTATTTCCATTAGAATCCTTGGGTGTACAGGTTATATTTTTGTAATGATCCGACCAGTTTTTTTTTTGAGCAATTACACTTCTGTTCAGCTATTTGAAATGTTGACTAGCTTTGTTATGTCATTTATGACTTGTGTGCAAAATTTGAGGCTAATCGGACTTTATTTGATAGGTTTCGACATCGTTTATTTTGGAATAAAGGGTAACACATTGTAAAAATGGCCCTTGATTTGTGATTCGATTAAAACATCAGATCCGTACTGTAATTATGGAGTCATAGTAAAAAAATCATCGAATTCATACATCGTATGAGAGAGTTATGCCCATTTTCGTGTCGGTAAAGACTGTTGTGTTTTCTGGGACAGAGACAAATCGCAGGTGTCAAATGCGATTTATAAGTCTCAGGTGTCAAATGCGATTTATAAGTCTCAGGTGTCAAATGCAACTTGCCTGGACAGATTCTAAAAATGGGGGTTTTGGCCATTTTTAACACATTTGGAGCTATGGAGCTCGAATTGAGGTCATTTTTAGGCGATTTTCACCATATGGATGGGGTAACTCATTCTAACTAGGTTTTAGTTAAATTAAATGAATCTATTGTTATTTTTATCAATAAATTAGTGTTATGGGTTGAAAATGGAAGAAAATTTTATAGACTTTAATTGAGGATTTGAAGGCCGAGTTGTCGCCGAATTTGAGTAATTTTGGTATGGTTGGACTCATGGTTGAATGGAGGTTCGAATTTTGTAATTTTTGTTGGATTCCGATACATGGGCCCCGCCGTTGACTTTTGGTTGAGTTTCCCAGCGGAAGTGGAAATTTTTATAAATTGTTAAATTGTAAGCATTGAAGTATATTTTGATTAATTTGCACGTTGTTTGACTAGTTTCAGATCGTTTGGATTGGAATTGAGGAGATAGGAAGGCGTTTAGAGGTTGATACGCACGAAATGGATTTTTCGAAGTATTATTTAGCTTGCTCGGCATTGGATTCGGCTTGTTCGAGGTAAGTAGCACTTCTAAACTTGGAGCTGAGTGTATAAACCCTGAAAATACGTGTTATATGATTTAGTTGGAGGTGACGTACACGCTAGGTGACGGCTGTGTTGGTGTGCACCATAAAAATTATGGCTTAATTGATTCCGTCAGTGGTGAAGCTAGGAATTTTCCCAAGGTTGTTCAAATTTAAAAGAAGTGAAAAAAATTTCCTACAAACAGTGTTCAATATGTGTTATATACCTCTAAAACGTAATATTTTACCTATAATGAGCATCATTTTTTGAAAAATTAGATAAGTCAGTATGTGAAATGAAAAAAATGAGAACTTGGTTTTATGAAGTACAAAAAATTGAATGAATTTAATGTTGATTGCATCGCAACTGAAATGAGAAAACTCAGAAAACATATTTCCCCCGTCCCAACTTATGTGACTCCTTTTTTTAGTAAGCTCCTTTATATATTTGGTAATAATTCAACTTTAAATTTTTAGTTTTTTACCCTTAATGAGATGATTTTAAATCACATAAGTTTCTATGATTTATTTTAGATCACAAATTTAAAAAATATTCCTTTATTTCTTAAACTTCATGTCCACTCAAACACTTTCATATAAATTGGATGGAGAGAGTATAATTTATGTGAGGAAAATAAATGATACGTTAAATTATTAGACATAGTTTGGTGACTAGCTAATGAACAGATAAATATAATTAAGTTAAAACGTAAAATAAAATTGACAGAAAATTATTTCTGTTATATAATTAGAGGAAGAAATTGAGTTATTAAAAATTAATATGACAATAAAGAAATAAATTTATTAATAATAAGAAATAATTATATAAATAATATACTACTCCCTACGTTCCAATTTATGTGAACCCATTTGACTTGGCACGAAATTTAAGAAAAAATAAAAACTTTTGGAATTTGTGGTCCTAAACGAGTCAAAAAGGGGTTCAGAATACTTGTGTGGTTATAAAAACTTCTCATTAAGGGTAGAATTATAACTCTAAGTTAAATTGTTTCCAAATTTAGAAAGGGGTCATTCTTCTTTGAACGGACCAAAAAGGAAATAAGTTCACATAAACTGGAATTGAGGGAGTATATATAAAGAAACAGTAATTTTGGGGCCCTTAAATTTTTGGAGCCTAAAGACAGTGCTTCACTTGCTTTAGGGTCTGGCCGCCCCTGGACGAAGGGTGGTTAGTTCACCACCCTTATTACCATGTGACTTTGCCACTGCTTATAGGAGAGGGACATTGTTTTGGTAAGGAACTTCTCTATTCAAAATATGTACAAGAAGATTAGAGGAGAGTTCCCAATGTGTTCTTGGAGAAGACTGATATGCAATAACTATGGCACTCCTAAATGGGTGTTCATATTGTACCTAAACTTACAAGGGAGAATGAGAATTAGAGATAGAATTTCCAAATAGAGTCCAATAGAAGATATGGCACATGACCACTGTGTGCAAGGAGCCTGAAACAGCTGACCACTTATTTTCTTAAATGTGCAGTGTCATCACAAGTTTGGGAGATGATCTTGAAACGGCAGGGTATTATAAGGAGAGCTCAGGGATGGTCTGATGAGGTCCTATGGGCATTGGATCAATGGATGGAAAGAAATTTGAGGGTCTTCCAAGGAATGTCCAGGCCAATGGATAGCATTATATATACGAATGATAGCACAGGATTAGGTCCATAGTCGTGGTAATATGAACAGAAAGATAGCTGGAAAACTACAAGACATGAACTGGTATCCTAGAGGATATGTATATCCATACTTGTAATATGTTTGACAAAAAAGTGTTGAGCCTTTTTGTTAAACTAAGTTAATGAGAAGATAAAGGATGGATCCATGTTAAATATAATAAATCTAAGATCTGAAGTTTGAGTTTCTCAATGATATAGACCGTGTATCAATCAATAAATTCAAAGAGTTCAATGATTGTCAATGAATGTGATGATAAAAACATGCAATATAAATGTAAGTAATGGCATTAATAAGAAGGAATTTTTCACCCAAATGTTAGATGAGTTGGATGATTCCTTCTTCTGACAGTATCGTGTGATGATAAACTATGAAGATAGACAAAGTATTCTTGGATCTTGTGAATAAATAAGGTATATTGAACAATGATATCAGCAGACAAGACAAGTTTTTCGAATGTTCTTGATGGTCAACCCTTTACAATATGTTCTTATCAAAAAAGAGAAGATCCCATTTTGTTCTCTATCTCTTCCTATTTATAAGGGATATTCCTAGAAAATCTTAAAAAGTACATTTGGGGGAATATTCAATGGAATATTCCTTTTCACAATTCTAAGACTTATTTTAGCCGTTGCTGCTATTCGTTATCTTCTCGACCTCGGCACATGTCTCTCTCTTGGCGACTCCTCGCCACTGAGTTGTTGTTGGTCTCGGCCTCGACTACGTCTTGTCCATTTGTATCCACTAAGCTTATCCTAATTTTGACCCATACAGTTAGTCCCTCTGCTTGTTGAGGTCATCCTATTGGATGTCCTCGATGAACGGATTTAATTTGCAGTGGGTAAAAAGGAATTTCGTTGTGGTGACTGAGTTGAATTGCCCGAGGTCGAACTAGTGACGTGTCCCCTCAATGACTGTGGTAGGCATGGCTGACATGGGGTGATGTCATGCCACGCGTGTCATTATTATGCATCTTCCCGATGCAATGTGACATTTCCTGCACTTCCGTTGCTTCAATTTTGGTGTCACTGACGGATCCTTGCCTCCATTTGGGTGCCACAATACCTTATAAATAAAGGAGGGGGGATTCACAAATGAAACTTTCGCACTTTCTATTACATTTGCACCTTGCTGGTTCTTCTGCTTCTTCTCTAGTTCCTGTTTCCAATTTCCTTCTGCTTCTTTAGCTCTACCTTCCGATTTCTTCTTTCGTCGATACTCTTTCTTTTCGGCTTCATTGTACACACGTTACTGCTAAAAATGACAAACTGTCTTCCTTCTTCTAATTTATTCTCCGATGCCACCCCATTGTTGGTGGCCATGTCTTTGGGTGGCAGTGAGTCCATAGTTGCAGAAGACGAGAGTTTTCCCACCGTGGAGGAGGTGGTTCATCAGAACCCGTCGGTCATAAATGACTTCTCCAAGGAACCCACCCCTACTCCTGCACAGGCCCTCTCAGATATGGGGCCGAGTCAAATATCCGCCCTCCAGTCTAAATTATGTATCCCTCCTCATGTCGATATTGTTCCGCCGGAGTACGATGTGATACAAGTCCACCGGCCCAGGCATTGCACTATCTATGCCTACCCATTTTTGGTGGGTTATTCTCTTCCTCTTCCCCCGTTAGCCGAGGAGTTCTGCCGCTCCTACCGCATCTGCCCGGTACAGCTTTATCCTTACTTATGAAGTCTTTCTGATGCTGGCGAAGTTCGCCGAGTTAGGCGGCTGCGAGGTCTCCATCCATCATCTGCTGCATCTCTTTTCGCCTAGTTTTTACAGAGGCACGCTGATTCACCCTTGCCACCGTGGAACTAAAGGATTGGTGACGGGGATGGATGACAAAGTGAACCATCGGTTCTGGTGCAACTACTTCTTCATCAGAATCGAACACGTAGTGGCGGATCCAATCGGGTTTCCCGAGCAGTGGAACTCCAACCGTAAGGGTCTTCTACCATCTTTCATATGTTGCTTATCTTCCCTTTTCTTTTTCTTTTTCTCTTTTTTTTTTTTTTTTTTTTTGGTTTTTGACTCGCTCATAGCTTTATGGCTTTTAGCTAAGAGGCGTCCACCTTTCCTGGTTTTCGACATTGAAGATTAGGTAACTCACGTTTTACCTCATACTATGGGAATCCGCGATTGGGCATCCTTTAACAAGCGACTCGAGCCCAAGCCATCGACCAGTAATTCTGATTCTCAATTTTACGACCCTTCCATCTTCGTTATAGCCTATCATTGTTCGTTGTCATCCCTTAATGTGATTTTATTTTTGTGCAGGTCGGTGAGCTTCCAATAAGGCAAAGGCTCTGGTGTACGCATTCTGCTAGGTGGTCTTTTTGGCTGGAATGCAATTAGTACTGGGTGAGTCTGTACCGGGGGGGTCAGACTCTAGCTCCATCATTGGGCGATTCCGCCCTTTAGGCTGCTATTACGTCGGCTGAGATATCTGCTCAGCCCATCTTGCACCTAATTAACAAGTCATCTCAGGGCGAGGAGGAAGCGGTACCGAGGAAAAGGCAGAGGGTGGAGACCGAAAGGATCGGTGTTGCTGATACCGAGCTCGAGAGGCCCATTGCTTTGGATGCGGAGTCAGTGCCCTTACTGGGCATCGATGATGTTCTCACACCGGTTACCGTCACGGGGGGAGGCCGTCAGAGGTTGAAGGGACTTGTGATAGGGGGAACCTGTACGAATAGCCGAGATAGGCTAATCATCTGCGGACGGGGGGGATAAAACTGTCCTCGTGGAAGATGATGGGTCGGGCTCCGATGTCGACCCTGAGAAGGTGTAGGCTTTCGAGGAGAGGTTCACTTGTGTGGAGATAAGGACGGAGGGGCCTGATCGGCACATAGTCATACCCCTGGACTATAACCTCTTGGTTAACTCAGAACGGGCGGTACCGACCTTCACTCCTTTATGTGCGGATTCTGAGAGAAAGACGCTGCAGATGCTAAAAGATACGAATCTGTCATTGCGTATATCTGGCATGGCCTTGAAAGTAAGTTTACTTCTCTCATGTTAAGTTTGTCCACTTCATATGTGTAGTTTACTTCCGCTACCTGTCTTCTTTTGTATGTTAGACTCTCATCTTGGAGATCGAGTGTGATCGGCAGGAAGAGCAGAGGGCGGCCCTCTTCAAGAAGATAATCCAATTATAGAGAATATTGCTCTAAGAACCGAACGTTGGTAAACGTAGATGGAGAGGACGGCCAATTTCAGGCGCTTCACGACGAGATCAAGCGGAAAGATGGGGAGCTGAGGGAGAAGATGAGGAACTTATAAGGGCCATAGGCCAATGTAGAGTGCTGGAGGGGATGCTGAGGACTAAGGAGGAGGAGCTCGAGGTGAGCAAGGGAGTGATGGCCGAGAAAGCTGATCTTCAGGCGCAAGTGGTGTCTTTAAAGGTCGAGCTCAAGCAGAGCAAGGCCAGGGCTGTTAACTTGAGGGGTGACTTGAGCACTAGGGTTGAAGAATTGGGTCGAGCTAAGAAAGCCAGAATGGTTGTTGTGGCGGAGGCGGCAGCCCTAGGGGGTACCCTCCGTGTTTGCAGGTCTGAACAAGTTAGTGAGGCTGAACTTTGGCGCTCAAGGAGGCAAGGTTAGAAGAGCGGATTGAGGGTTTGGAAGCAGAGCTGAATGAGCAGGTTGCCTCCCTAAGAGCCGAGAAGGCACAACAGTAGGCCCATCGATTTACTTCTCATACTTCTATCGATCCCAGTGTGTCACGGGAGTTGTATCAGATGTGGGTTCACACTAAGGCCCAAATAGACATATACTGGTCTCTGAAGATTGTTGGGAAGGTTTCTGAGGCAGAATTTGAGGATGTTCGTGTCAAGGCACGTGCATCTCGTGACGCTTGCGGTTACGATCCTGGTACGCCCCGCGGGGACGATGATGAAGATGCCTTGGATCGGCTTGCCTCCGACCCTTGGTACGACGATGAGTATGTCGATGATGTTGGTGATAGGGGGGACGATGCAGCGTGAAGTATTTGTACTTAATTTTTGTTTTTTATGTTTTGTTGTTTTCTTTCTTGTGGGGGCGTCTCTCAAGCCCTTTGTAAAATGTATTGGAATGGAACGACTGGAATGGAACAATTGTTTTTTTCTGTGTATTTTTGGCTCTTCTTATCTCTTTTTTTCTTTTCCATGGGTGTCTTCTTTTGTGAGAAAGTCCCTGACTTTCGGCCGATTGAATGTAAAGTTGATTTGAACGAGGTCTAATGTAGATTGATTCGAACGAGGTCGAATGTAGGTCGATTCGAGGTCAAGTGTGAAATTAGAAAATAATTCAAGCGAGATCGAATGTATATTTCCTTTGTTGATCGAACAAGGTCTAATATATATTAATCAGAGCGATGTCGAATATGATTTAATTTTAACGAGGTCGAATGCAAGTTAATTCGAGCGAGGTCGAATGTAAGTTAATTCAAGCGAGGTCGAATATGAGTTAATTCGAACGAGGTCGAATGTAAGTTAATTCGAGCAAGGTCGAATGTAATTTAATTCGAGCAACGCCGAATGTAAGTTTATTTGAGCGAGGTCGAATATAAGTAAATTCGAGCGAGGTCGCTTTGTGGATTTAAAAAATAATTCGAACGAGGTCGAATGTATATTCTCTGCGTTGGCGTGATATGTAAATTTGGTGGAGTTACGTAAGAATGTCGTAAACTACATTGTTTATTTATTCATTGTAGAATATTACATGTTTCTATTTGGCCCGTACATACATTTGAGAAGTCCCAGTCTATCTAGTCTCTTCATAGCTCGATCTGGAGAAGTAATCAATAGGCGGAGAGGTGAACTTATCACCTAAACTTCGAGACGAACTCTTCGTTGCCTCATTAAAAACATCCCCGAGAAAAACCCAATTGGGACAAAACTCGGGTGAGGGAAAAAGAGTATGACTTGGAGGACGTCCGTATTCAGAAGTTGAAGTATTTGAGGTTTGAGACGTTCCAATCGTTTGGTAGTAATTTTCCCTCCATTATTTCTAGTTGGAATGACCCTTTGTTTGATGCCGCTGTGATTTTGTATAGCCCGTCCCAATTGGTTCGTAGCTTACCTTCCTGTGGGTCTTTGCTCGCTTGTGTTTTGGCTTTGAGTACGTAGTCCCCGACCTTGAGTATCCTGACTTTGGCCTTTTTGTTGTAGTATCGTTCTGCTTGCTGTTTTAGAGCAATCATTTTTATGTAGGCCATGTCTCTCTGCTCGTTTGTTTCGTCGAGGTCTTGCTTTCTGTTCTCATCGTTACTTGGTCCGCTCTCGTTGGCGTATCTCAATCTTGGTTCTCCGACTTCGACTAGTATCACTGCGTCAGTCCCATAGACTAGTGAATACGGTGTTTCTCCTATGCTTGTTTTTAGCGTGGTGTGGTATGCCCATATCACTTTCGGTAGCATTTCTAGCCACAGTCCCTTGGCGTCCTCAATATTTTTCTTCATGATGTTCAGTAGTTTTTTGTTGGAGGACTCCGCCTGACCGTTGCCTGCAGGATGGTGTGGCGTGGAGAATATTCACTTGATGTGCCATTTCTCGAAGAATTCGGCGGTCTTCTTTCCGGTGAATTGGGGTCCGTTATCACAACTGATTTCTTTGGGGATGCCGAAGCGGCATATGATGTTCCTCCATATGAATGTGATCACTTACTGTTCGCGTATTTGGGCAAATGCACCTGCTTCTACCCACTTAGAAAAATAGTCACTAAAACCAAAAGAAATCATACATTACCTCATCCCGCTGGAAGGGGTCCGACGATGTCCATTCCCCATTTGATGAACGGCCAGGGCGATGTGACTGAGTGAAGGTGTTCACCGCTTGGTGAATCATTAGAGCGTATTTCTGGCATTGCTCGCACTTTCTAACGAAGTTGGCAGCCTTATTTTTCATGGTGGGCCAGTAATAGCCTGCCCGTATGAGACATCTAACGAGGGCTCAATTGCCGGTGTAGGATCCACAATGGCCTGCATGTACTTCTTCGAGGACGCACCTAGTTTGTTTGGCCTTAGGAATTTTTCCAAGGGGCTGCCAAACATTCTTTTGTACAAGTCATGGTTGATGATGTTGTGTATGGCCGCCTGCATTCGAAGCTTCTTGGCTTCTTTTTTGTCGATTGGAAGCACTCCCTCCTGCAAATAGGACTAATACGGTTGAGCCAATCCCAAGTTAAGTTTATAGTGCGTACCTCAATTCGGTCTATTGACGAATGGAAGAGGGTGACCACGTTTTCTTTCCGCCTATGTTCTTGGTAGCTGCTGCTAATTTGGCGAGACCGTCTGCCTCGATGTTTTGTGCTCGAGGTATCTGGTCGAGTTGACACTCATCGAACTCGGGCAGTAGCTTATGAATTTCTGCCTGATATTTTGGTAGCCTCTGTTCTTTGATTTGGAAAGTCCTTGTGACTTGATTGACCACGAGTTGTGAGTCACATCGGAGGATTACTCGTTTTGCTCCATACTTGAGGGCTAGTTTCAGTCCTGCAATTACGGCCTCGTACTCGGCCTCATTGTTAATCATATTGAGACATCGTATGGACTGGCGGATGACTTCACCTGTTGGGGCCTCGAGTACGAGTCCCAGTCCAGATCCTGACACATTGGAGGCACCATCGGTGTATAGGGCCCACAGGTCGGGTAACTTGGGGGAGGTGCGGGAGGCTTCCTGCTCGGCCTCATGCATTGTTTTGGTGTTGAAGTCGGCGAGTACTTGCGATTTTATTGTTGTTCGTGGCTGATATGTTATATCGTGCTCACTTAATTTAATGGCCCCCTTGGCCAATCTACCCGACAGCTGGGTTTTATGCAGGATGCTTCTTAGGGGGAAGGTCGTGACTACCGAAATGGGATGACACTGAAAATAGGGTCTAAGCTTTCGTGAAGTTATGACCAATGCCAGTGCCAGCTTTTCGAGGTGGGGGCACCTTGTTTCGGCATCGACCAGGGTTTTGCTAATGTAATATATTAGAGACTATGTACCTTTGTTTTCACGGACCAAGACTACACTTATTGCAACGACGGATACGGCCAGCTAGATTAAGATATGCTCGAGCTTTTCCTTGCCGAGTAGTGGAGGCGATGAAAGGTATGCCTTTAATTCTCTTAGGGCATTGATGCACTCGAAATTCCACTGGATTCCGTTGTCCTTTTTGAGTATGTTGAAGAATTTATGGCATCTGTCGGAGGATCGTGAGATAAACCTTGACAGGGCGGCTATGCGGTCAGTCAGTTTCTGCACCTGTTTCTTGCTGGTCAAAATTTCAGGTATTCCCTCTATAGCCTTGATTTGGTCGGGATTGACCTCAATGCCTCTCTGTGACACCAAAAATTTGAGGAACTTTCCAGAGGTCACGCCGAAGGGGCACTTTTCTGGGTTCGGCATCATGCCGTATCACCTAAGTATGTCGAAGGCTTCCCTCAGGTGGTCGACATGGTCCTATTTTCTTTTTGATTTGACCAACATGTCGTCTATATATACTTACATCGTTTTGCTGAGTTGCTCTTTCAACATCTTGGTTACCAACCTTTGATAGGTCACCCCTGCATTTTTTAATCTGAATGGTATGACTCTGTAACAGTACGTCCCTTGGTGGGTGATGAAGGTGGTCTTTTCTTGATCCTCCTGTTCCATGAGTATTTGGTTGTAGCCTGAGTAGGCGTCCAGGAAACTTAATAACTCATGCCCCGATGTTGCGCCGATGAGCTGATCAATGTGAGGCAATGGGAAGGAGACTTTCGGGCAGGCTTTGTTTAGGTCCGTGAAGTCTTCGCACATGCGCCATTTCCTGTTTTTATTTTTCACCATGACCATGTTGGCGACCCATTGGGGGTACTTTGATTCTCGAATGGAACCGTTGGCAAGCAATTTCTCTACCTCTTCACGGACGGCCTCGTTGATTGCAGCATTGAACTTTCTTCTGATTTGTTGTATCGGCGGGTAGAGTGGATCGACATTCAGCTTGTGTGTAGCAATGTCCTTCGGGATACCTGGCATATCTACATGGGAGAAAGCAAACAGATCGGCGTTGTCCATTAAAAATTTACGGATTTTACCTGGTTTCGAGAGTTCGTTGCCGATGTAAGCTTTTTTGTTGTGGTCATTTCTATCCAGTTGAAGGGGGTCGAGGTCTTCCATTGTTGACCCTGTGGTTTCCACGACGTCGGGGTATTTGATGACGTATTTTTGTTCGTCGGCTCGGGCCCCGACTTCGGTAATTATTATGCTCTTGGGCCCTCTCCTTTTAACTGTTGAGTGTATGTGCAGTCTTGAGCGATGCGGTAGAATTCTTGAGTTGTTCGTTGCACCGCGGATGCTGAATATTCCCCATGTGGTAGGAAACTTGATGACCTGATATAAGCTGGACGGGATGGTCCTCATAGCATGTATCTAGGGTCGCCCTATAATGGCATTGTAGGTTGTGTCCTGGTTCATGACATGGAATGTTGTTTCTAGGGTGACGCCCCCGGCCAGAACGAGCAATGTTATCTCTCTGGAGGTCCGTTCAACTGCATTGTTAAAACCTGTTAGCGTTATGCAGTGTGGTACTATCTTATCCTCGAGTCTCATTTGTGTGAGAACCCGAGGGTGAATAATACACATGCCTCTCTCGTCGTCTACCATGATTCTTCTTACATCGTTATCTGAAATTCGTAAAGCAATGACAAAAGCGTCGAAATGAGGAAAGGTCAAACCGTGGGTATTTGACTTATCGAAGATGATACTGTCTTTGAGGTCATCATACCTTTCATGGGTTAACGACCGCTTTAGTTTCTGTGTGGTGGTGAACTTTACATGGTTGATTGTTGTTTCGGCGCCTCTGCCGATGATCATTTGGATGGTGCGGGCGGGGGAGGGTTGATTTGGGGGGCCTTGTTGTTGTTCTCGTCTGGGGGAGATATTGGCTCTTCCTCGGTCTCTCATCAGCTCCCTTAGATGTCCTTGGTGGAGCATATTCACTACTTCTTGCCGTAGAGCTATGCTACCGTCAGTCTTATGGCCTCGTTCCTGATGGAACTCGCAGAAGGCATTCGACTTTCTGGAATTTGGGTCGGACTTCATCTTTTGTGGACATTTTACCATGGGGTGGAGCTTCTCCAGGGCGTAAACAATTTCTAAAGGGGAAACACAAAAATTGTGAGTAGATAAAAGTGGAGGCATACCTCTTTCATTTTGGTGAGTCCCCGTCAGTGGCCTGGACGGCCCTTCGGCTTGGCAGGGAGGTAGCGGGATGGCCGCTCTAATGTATGGTTGGTGCATTTCCCAGTTGAGGCATGGACTTACATGATCTCTTCGGTTGTCATTTCGACGATCTTTCCTTGATTCCATTTGGACTGATGTTAACCGTTGAGTTGGACCATTAAGGTCGTCTTCGTCTGCTCTCACCTTGGCACAATAAGCATTGTGGATTTCTTCCGAGGTGATGGGAGGATATTTCATGAGTCTGCTTAACAACTTTCTGGTCGCCCTCGAACCATTCCTGTTTAACCCATTTTGGAAGGCTGCTACCGTCATCCCCTCGGGTACGTTTGGAAGGCTCATTCTTGCTCTATTGAACCGCGCGAGGAATTCCCTGAGTCCTTCGCCAGGCGATTGTCTGATGGAGAATATTTCATTCACCCTGGCTTCTGCTTTCTTGTCCCTGGCATGGACGGTGACAAACTTGTTGGCCATTTCCTCGAACGTCACTATGGAACGTGCCGGTAATTGTGAATACCATGTTAAGGCTCCCTCTGTTAGGGTTTCGCCGAACTTCTTCAGCAGCACCGACGGTACCTGCTCTTTCGATAGGTCTTTGCCTTTTACCGTCGTGACATAATTAATGGTATGGTCTTCAGGGTCCGTTTTGTCGTCATATAGTTTTAAATATGACGGCATTTTGAAGGTTTTGGATATAGCGTGCGGGGCTGCCTCTTCGCTGTATGGCTGTTCCACGAACCGGCCGACGTCCCATTTTGGTAGAAGTTTCAGGGCGCCCGGTATCTTATCGACCCTTTCTTAGTGCTCCCTCATTTGGTCGTGGAGCGCTTTATTCTCGTTCTCCATTTCTTCCATTTTTTTCATGATAGCTGCGAGCGCAACGTTACTTGCATCAACAATGGTGTGAGTGTTACCTGTTGGGGGAGGAGCGTGTTGCTCATTGATGGTTGTTGTGGTGTCAGCTCGTGCAGTGTTTCTACACGCCCCTTGAGCGGGTTTGATGAGTATGTTGTTTAGAGTACTTGTCAACCATGCCTCCAGTAATTTTTTCACTACTGGCGGCACTTCCTCCGTTATGGACGTAGAGGCTCCCTTCTCATGTGAAGCAGTTACACTCCCATGAGGGGGAGGTGAGTCACTCCGCCTGGGTGAGGCACTCGGCGTCACGTTCTCTTCGCCTTCTCTGTCAACCTTGTTGATGGTGCCTAGGAGGTTAGTAGTGACACCCATCACTAATTTCAGTCTTTCATCTTCTTTTCCTGCCATTGTTAGCTTGTGCAAACAAGCAAAAGGCGGCTTTTGCTGTTTTTTTTTTTTTTAGATCTAGAATAAACTAAAATTTTAACTAGGACCTCCTCACAGACGGCGCCAATTTGACCAAAAAGTGTTAAGACTTTTTGTTAAACTAAGTTAATGAGAAGATAATTGATGAATCCTAGTTAAATATAATAAATCCTAGATGTGAAGTTTGAGTGTCTCAATGATATGGACCGTGTATCAATCAATGAATGCAAAGAGTTTAATGATTGTCAATGAATGTGATGATAAAAACATGCAATAAATGTGAGTAATGGCATTCGAATGTTCTTGATGGTCAACCCTTTACATTATGTTCCTATCAAAAAAGTGAAGATCCCCTTTTGTTCCCTATCTCTTCTAATTTATAAGGGATATTCTTAGAAAATCCTAAAAAGTACATTTGGGGAAATATTCAATGGAATATTCATTTTCACAATTCTAAGACTTATTTTGGCCGTTGTTTCTATTCGTTCTCTACTCGACCTCGGCATGGGTCTCTCTCTTGGCGACTCCTCGCCACTAAGCCGTGGTTGGTCTCGGCCTCGGCCATGTCTCGTCCATTTGTATCCACTAAGCTTAACCTAATTTTGACCCATACATAATCCATTAAGAGTTTACTGGTAGTATAGGATGATGTTCTTTTTTGAATCAAGGACTTGGGGCATGATGTCCAAGTTCTTAGATGAAGTTGCTCTGTGATCGATTTTGGTTTGTGAAATGAAATATATATATATATATAT
>ML351352.1:0-22579 GCA_005239505.1 Nicotiana paniculata | reverse complement strand
AATCAAGATTCCGTTTTATCTAGTTCACTTATAAGATTATATATATATTTTTTTATTTTTTATTTTTTTTTCCTATAAGTATGTCTCATTCCAATATAATAAAACTTAATTTTACCAATGTCTTTTATACTCCCGGATCTCTCTTGACTATCAACCAATATGCACCAAAAGTATTACATTGATTTTGCAATATACACAGAAGAAATGAGTCTCATTCTTTTTACATAATTTTTACACTTATATGCAAACGTTTGCAGGCATCTATATAGCAATAATATTGTTGCTAGGAGAAAGGTTCAAATAAAATAAAGCACTACGAAGACTATAAGGGGTCTAGGGCTGTCAAATTTGGCTCAAACCCAAATGACCCGCCTAACTCGTTTAAGGTTGGGCTGGTTATTGATCTGCCCATTTATTGAAGAGGAATTTTGAGAAATTACTATTGTTTAGTAGCTATAACTTCCTATAGCTATCATATACATAATTACTTCATATAGCTAGTATTCAGTTGTTACGCTAGTGTATTCACATGTATTCGCGTTGTTGTATTCATGAATACAGCAGCAAAAAGCGCCTAAAATCAAGGCAGTCCAGATGTACGTGCATGTATTCACATGTATTCGTGCCATGTATTCATGAATACAGCAAGAAAAAGCGCCTAAAATCAGGGCAGTCTAATTGTACGCACATGTATTTGCGATGCTGTATTCATGAATACAACAGTAAAAAACGTCTAAAATCAGGGAAGTCCAGTTGTACGCGCATGTATTTACATGTATTCGCGCCGTGTATTGATGAATACAGCAGCAAAAACTGCCTAAAATCAGGGCAGTCTAGCTGTACGCGCATGTATTCACATGTATTCGTGTTGCTGTATTCATGAATACAGCTGTACGCGCATGTATTCACTTGTATTCGCGTCATGTATTCATGAACACAGTAACAACAATCCCTTAAAAATAGGTATGTCCAGTTGTCTAAGAGAGAGAGAAAACATAAACAGCGTATTTCATGCTTCAATGGTAGTATATACCATAAAATATTTATTTTGCAATAAAATATAAAAGGTAGTTATAGAAAATAATATTTTAAAATGATTTTCGTTTATAATAAATATGGTGTATACCTTTGCTATAGGAGGTAAAATTTCCTTCATTGAACTTAGCCTATCTTGACCCAATTCATCTCAACCCATTTAAAGTTTGGCTAATTTTTAACCCAAATTGATCCATGAGTAACTTTGACAAAATATCTTAGAAATAATTTTATTTTTTGTTTAATATTTTATATATGACCATAACAAAAAAAAAATAAACCCTTATTTAGTAATTATACAATTTATAAGAAAATAACACATATTAATTAAAGCTTAATAAGAGTTGGGTGGGTTGTGTTATGATCGAATTTTAACCCATCTTGACCCAACACATCTTAACCCAAGTAACTTTTGGGCGGGTCATTTGATTCAACCCATTTTGACCCGTCCAAAATTGACCCAACCCACCCATTTGACATTCCTAAAGGGGTCATTCGATTATTAAACAAGTTATCTCAGGATTAATTATTTCGAGATTAATTATCCCATAATTATTATTTTACCTTTCCATAGAGATAAAAGTAATATTACATCTTGAAATTAATTACACTACAATTTTAAGACAACCAAACGTATGATAAATTTAATCTTGAAATAATTATCCCCTATCTCTGATACCAAACAAGCCCTAAGGGTTAAAAGGAGAACACATTGGTACAAAATATCACGAGAAAAGAAAATGAAAAGGAAATAAGGATTGCTTGGCCGTCAAGCCAATAAATATCCAATCGCAGAAACCAGAAAATTCCAGTAATTTGTATTGTAGTGGTCCAGCTGTCCCAGCTTAAATTTTTTTGAATTTATTGCTTCTATGGATTAGATAATAAATATTGAGTGTGCTTAGTAGTTTCTTTAAATTCGTTTATAATTGTAATAACTATTTTCCGATTTATACAACTTCCAATACTCTGAAATTTTCTTTAAATATTTTCATAAACCCATTAAAAATTCCTCTTTTTCAAATCTATAATCAAATAATAAATTAACTTCATTACTTATATAGTACTTTGTTCGTTTCAGTTTATGTAAATCTATTTCCTTTTTGGTTCATTCCAAAAAAAAATACTCACTTTCTAAATTTAAAAATAATTTAGTTTAAACTTACAAAATTTTTATAACCACTTAAACACTCTGAGCCTTTTTGATTTGTTGACAAAACTTTAAACGGATATATAGCTTCAGTATATCCAGTAGGAAAAGCATTTCTTTTCTACTACTAAGAACAAATTTAAAACCCTAGGTCCACACTCTACTCCCAGCTGCGGCGACTGAAAAACGTTAGCTTTCTCTTTTTCTACTCCATTTTTGTTTTCCAAATACGTACAATAGAAAAAATGAGATTAGAGCAAAAAATATGGGCGATTTTCGCACTGCTTTTCTTTATTGTGGCAATGGCTGCCATTGGCGACCACGCGTTCTGGTTTGTTTCAACCATTGCAGCACCAGAACTGCTGCGCGGAGTTGTATCAGTCCTCCGCGGTTTGCATCCATTTCCGGCACTGATGATGTTTCCTCACTATATTTCTGCCTTCGATAATTTAGGACCTCTGCTCGCTTCTTAATATTGAAGCTTTTCAACCTATTGAAGGAAGACATTAATATTCCTACAGTATCTTTGTTCCTATCTGTTTCTGCAACAGCTGTGGGGTTTTTTTGCTTGCTGATGTTGGTCAGACCTGTTACTAATGATTTTGGGATATTGTCCGGACTCTGTATCCTTTCTTTTTGTCTTGGCTTACAAGAATTCGATTTTGGATGGCCTACTTGGCTAGCGCTCAGCCTTTCCTGTTTGATCGTACTTCTTCGAGTTTATTTGGAGACGCGGGCTGAGAACCATGTTATACGTGTTGCAGCTGCACGTGCTGCTGTTGATGCTGCACGTGCTGCCGTTGATGCTGCACGTGCTTTTGATGATGCACGTGCTGCTATTGATGTTGCACGTGCTGCCGTTGATGTTGCACGTGCTTCCGTTGATGGTGCACGGGCTACTATTGATGCTGCACGTGCTGCAGCTGGCGGACTTGATGATTAGTAGCGAAGTGAAAAATTCAAGCTTTTCTAATAGTAGTAGTTATAGTCAGTGGCGGATCTAGTCTTTTGACATCGGTTTCAATTAAATCCATAAATTTTGATACGGAACATAAATTTTATGTGTAAAAATATATTAAAATTGTAAAAAATAGTAGATATGAAACCCATAATTTTAGAAATACAATGGGTTCAATGGTGAGAACCTTCAAAGCTGAATCATAGAGTTTAAATCCCGGATCTGCCTCCATAGTTATGATCTACTCAGTTGTTTAGTTGTAGTTTATAGTTTTATTACTACAAATTAAAGTTGTCTAGATTTTGCTGCTGTAATTACAAAGTGGTGTTTTAAGGAGCGCTTTACCCCTATGTGCGACTTTCCGGCGCGAATCCGGATTTAGTCGGGCCCCAATGTGAGCACCGGACATCGGGTGGCCGGAAACATTAAAAAAAAAGGAAAATAAAAAGATACTACTCCAAGCTAAGTATTACAAAAATCATAAAAAGCTATAGGAAGCTTAAAGTTTACTGGTTTTGGTTTGATGATTAGATAAAGTAATAAAAGTTGAACAGAAAAAATGAAAGAAAAAAAGGTAGTTTGAGTAATTGGACAGATTGGTTTTGACCAATTAATTGTCCAACTATGGATGGTTTGGGTCATAACCATTTATTGAGGCAACTTTTGGTCAGGTGGCAAATGAGGCAAAAGCAGACTGAGTTTATTTATTGCTAGTTTCCATGTGTTTGTAACGGCACGCCTGACACTTAAAGTTGTCCACACTTTTCACTTACCTTTAATTTTAAGTCCGTTTTATTTGTACACTTTAACCACATCTCAAATGTATCATTTAGACACAAAAAGCGAACGT
This sequence comes from Nicotiana paniculata, assembly GCA_005239505.1. Lineage (NCBI taxonomy): Eukaryota > Viridiplantae > Streptophyta > Magnoliopsida > Solanales > Solanaceae > Nicotiana > Nicotiana paniculata. Next base: position 18,586 of record ML351352.1, on the reverse strand, counting down.
GACAAGACAAGTGTTTCTCATAATTTTTAAGCGCATGAAATGGCCCAAAATATAAACTCCTCACTTTCCAAATGCTATCTACTCTCTCTGCCCCCTTCCCCTCCAACCCCGACCAATCTCCATCTTCAAAAAACACAAAGCTTAGGCGATGAATATTGATGATATTTTTCCAGAACTCTAAACAAATGCTTTCTCTCTTTTATAAGAATGTTGGCTCTTTTGAGCTATTTTTTTTATCAAAATAAATTTTATGGAAGCTACTCATGATTTTAGGCATTTTTGCTCCGATTTTCGACTTATCATTAACATCTCTTCTCAAAAAAATTATTTTATTTTTAATTTAGAACTGGATTTTCACCAATGTGAATGGGAATAATTCCCGTAAGTTTCCTTCAGATTTTTTTAGTTGTGTTCAATTGCCACTTGAAATCTGTAAGTGTATTTGGAATTACATTTACCACATATGCAAAGAAATCGCAGATCATCAAAGAAGATTGATAAAGAGTATCCCAACACATATGTTTAGATTATTAATTTGTTACATGAAATCTTAAACTAATTAACTTCATTGTCTGCTACTGCACTTGACAGATCTAGAGAGGAAAATAGTGGCGGCAGAGAGTTTCTTAAAGGAGACGAAATAGGGAGGAGGGTTTGTCGGGGAAGAAGACAGAAGGAGGGGGGTTCGTCGGGGAAGATGACCGGGGGTGGGGGTGCATTCTTGTTTTTTCTTTTAACATTTTTCTTTTTTCTTTTCAAGAGTTTTTTTAAAATTTTTTAAGTTAAATCCACGTGTCCGCATCTTATTTGTCACTTTGGAATGTGAAATACACGCATTTTTTGTGGTTGGCTGCCAATCAAGTTTGTGTCTAAATGACACATTTGAGATGTGATTAGAGTGTTAAAATGAAACAGACTTAAAATGAAGTGTCTAAGTGAAAAGTGTGGACAACTTTAAGGGTTTGCCGATGTATTTTGCCTATGCAAAACTATACCATGTTTAAGTTTATCTGGTTTGGTAAATGAATAAGGAACTTATAGCTAACTCAATTATACAGTCAAACCTCTCTATAACAATTTTGTACGATATTTTTTTATTGTTATAGTGAAGTGATGTTATAGAGGATATATGTTATGTTATAACATAACATAAAAATTAGTTCCGAAAAAATTTAATTTTTATAATGAATGACTATTATATAAAGATATTATAGTAAAGAGTTCTGACTGTATATCCTATACTCCAAATTAAATGGTGTAAATTCATAAAATAGACCTGATCATGAATTTGTAAGAGAAATTAATTGAGACCTTGGACCTTAAGCAACTAAGAGGTTCATTCTGGAAATTTTGCTTTTCTAAAACAGCAAGCACATGCCGTAGGACTGACCTGACTAATTTGAAATCGCGAGGTAAAGCACTCTTTACCAAGAAATTTTCTAATTCAAGAATAATATATAATAGTAGCAATACTTAAGGGAGTGTGAGGCTCTTAGTTAACTTGCTTTTGAATCTTATTACAACTCTAATCTCATAGAAGTATCATTATAACCTATGTAGCTCGGGTCCTTTAAAATATCGGGTGTGTATTAATATTGGATCATCCAAATAGAATTTATATATTTTTGGAGGATCCGACATCGATGCAATAATAATTTTGAAAGATTTAATTAAGAAACAGATAATAACTATTCTATTGGTAATAACACAAAAAAAAAAAACAAAAAAAAAGAAGATTTTTTTTACAAAGGACATTGTATTTGTAGGTGGATGTACTCTTTGAAGTTCCATTGTTACACTCTATCCCCGTTATATGAAACATTTAAAGGTCGTTTGGTAGGATGTATTGGAGAAAATAATGCATATAGCATTGATATTATTAATTTTTTATTTGGTATACTTTTTCAACGACACAATATTTGGTATTATCCTATGTATAACTAATACATAGCAAACCATGGTATTAGCAATACCAAGCCTATTAATAAATGGATAAGCATGTTAAAGATAAAATTGCCCTTGAAGTCCCTCAAAGCTAAATAATGCGGAGGGTATTTTTGTAAACAAATATTTCTTATAGAAATTATATGATGCATGTCATTTTTAATACACCACACCAAACCGTCATAAGAAATAATATCAGCTAACTTATACCTGCATAACTAATCCTTACATTACTAATCCTCGCATTACTATACACTATANATATATATATATATATATATATATATATATATATATATATATATATATATATATATATATATATATATATATATATATATATATATACACCCTACAAACAACCCCGTAAGGTCACAAGTGAGTATGTAATAGAAAAATTGAATTTTGCGCCGAAGTCAAAAATTTTCTCAAGGGTGTTCAAACTTGAAAGAAATTTTTCGACAAAGAGTGTTCAGTATATGTTATATACATCTAAAATTAATATTTTACTTATATACACAGTATAATATTTTGTTAATTTCGACGAAGGGTAGTCATTTGACCACCCTTAGCAAAAGGTGGTTTCGCCCCTGCATAATAGCTCTATAAATTTATTCGAAACATAAAATTAGTTGGAAAAAAATTAGAAGACTAGACACAGCAAAACTGAAGAAACTATGAAACTTCTATGTAAAGTACATTTAATTACCTTCTTTTATGTATCTTCAGATAATCTTTCAACTCCTTTTGCTCCATTTGTCCAATGTTTTCCATTTTGACTTCCTTCAACTTATTTCTCGTTTCCATTTCGACTTTCTTCAACTTACAGCTTGTTTGGATGGTCGTTACTCATTATATTGTATCGTATTGTTACTTTATATACGATGTTTATTTTAGTTGCTATTTAAATTTTTGTATCATATCTTTAAATCAATCGTTACGTAACGATGAAATGTACCACAGTCGATTATGGTTGCGCCGTTATCTTGTCTTTTTCTCTCATATCACCCTTCACCATTATTAAATAATTTTATTTTATCATTTACCCTACCTTTTTATATAATAAACTTACCCCATATCATAATTTTTCTTTATAATATTACAAATTTATTCTTCATATTGCTGGTGCATGATATCATGAGACAAGGTCAAACGATACAATCTAACTAAACATTGTATTCATCAAACGATACAGTACAATACAATAAAATATAATATGATACATGATACAAAAAAATCCAGCTCGAAGTTAGTGGAATCAACAAATGTGAGTTAGAGGCAAAGTTCCAAAAATCAGTTAGTTAGTTAAATGTCATGTCAGCAGAAGTTAGTTGGAGTTAGTTACACAAGTTGTAAGGAGAACAAATTATGTTAGACTAGTTGTATTCATTCCCATTTCATATAAGTACATTGTAATATACATAAATGAATGAGATTTGCATTACAAGTTTCCTAAAAACTCCCTTCTCTCATAATTCTCAAATCCCAATCTTCTCTTTTCCGCCATTGTTGAAATTCTCGAACATCTTCGCTAAGTTCCTGCGTCAGCTGCTTAATCCTCGAGTCTTCAGTGGATTCCTGTAATTAAGCTATCAGTGGTATCAGAGCATTGCTTTCCTTGGCAATAATGACGAAAGGAACATCAAGAGTAATTGAAAATTCACTATCAAAAGTAGGTGAATTGATGCAAAAGATGATTTCTGAGATTGTTCTTTAGCAGGGGAGGTTTCTAATCTTAAAAGGTTGGATCAAACTGTACTTGAGTTGCAAGAGCAAGTGACAGCTGCTACTGGCCAACGAAGGGATAAAACTCCATTAGAGCATGAAGAACATCCATCTGATGAAAATCCTTAGAGAGAAAGGAATGCTGGTCATCATAATGGTCACAATTCTAATTTTTCACGATGATCAACGATGAAATATCTGAGATTTGCTGGGGAAGATTTGAGATCTTGGTTGTACAAAATTGAACAGTTCTTTTCTATGGAGAAAGTAGCTGCTGAAGGGAAGGTAGAGGTGGCATCAATGCAGTTAGAGGGTGAAGCCATCCAATGGCACTTGTCATTCATGAGGTACAAACAATATCTTCATCCTGCTACATGGAATGAATATGTTATGGAAATGGTGGAACAGTTTGGTACTGATATTGATGATCCGATTGAAGAAATCAAAAGATCAAGCAAACTAAAAGTGTCAAGAAATACCAAGCAATATTTGAAAGGTATCTCACTAGAGTGAATTTATCACAAAAAAATGCGATTATTTGCTTTATAGGTGGGCTGAAACATGAGTTAAATATAGCTGTAAAGTTAAAAAATCCCACCACTTTGTCTCAAGCTTACAAGATTGCCAAGCTGCAAATAACTTATCTTGCTGCTATCAGATATTCTGCTATGGATCAAGGTGGCCAACAATCAAGTGCTAAGAGGTATGGAGATCCAAAAGCTTACAATAGACCTCTTCTACCAACCCCTAATTCAAGTAACTTGACAGCTCATAAGGGATAAGACGGAAGAACATTAAGTGTAGAAGAGATGAATGAGAAGAGGTCTCAAGGTTTATGCTACTTCTGCAATGAGAAGTACATGCCAGGTCACAAGTGCAAAAACCTTAGGCAATTTCTGTTGGAGCTAGAAGAACAAGAAGAAGGACAGCTACTTGAAGATGATATAGAAGGAGAAGTGGAGGAGCAAGGGCTAGAGTTGGATCTGTTATACCCCATTTTAACACGGGTCAAATTAGAGTATAACATATTGGTAATTTCGAGGTTTAATTAATTTTAAGAGAGTCGCCACCTAATTATTTGAAAGGTGAATTAGGACACCTATCCACTAAATAATGGTTAAAGTTAACTCTATTTTTTACGGTCTACTTAACCTTAATATTATGGACAAGGATTCTAATTAATTCTATAAGGAAGTTTATTAAGGCACCCTATATGATCCGTTAATTAGGATTAACCGGCCAAACTTAGATTAACTAATAGGATTAAGTGTAAATAACGAATAGTTTATGAACCTACACAAATGTTAATCTCATAAAAAATGTTTTAAACTCCCAAGGTTCATAATAACGTTAGTTTGTCAATGTGATGACCCAAAAGGTCATCCTGTGTAAATTTAGCTAAAAATGTGTTCCGAAGCCCCGAAAGTCTCTGTTTAATCTTACCTCGATATGCGTGCGCAGCTCGGGCGCGTAGCCGGGAAGCCTTTATGTGGAAACTTGATAAAGAGTCGAATTTATAATAATTAATTGATTAAAGTTGACTTTGGTCAACATTTTTGGTAAACTGATCCGGACCCGTGATTTGACGGTCCCGGAGGGTCCGTAGGAAAATATGGGACTTGGGCGTATGTCCAGAATTGAATTCTGAGGTCCCAATGAATTGTGATGTGAAACCCGTGTTACCGGGCCCGTATTATGGTTACGGTGACCGGAACAGGTTCAATATATATTATATGAGTTATCTGTAAAATTTGGTAAGAAACTGACTTGGTTTGACGTGTTTCGGATAAAAATGGAAAAGTTGATAGTTTATGAAGTTTGAGAAAATTCTATGGATTTTAGAGTTTAATTCATTGTTTTTATGTTATTTTGGTGGTTTAATTACTTGAATAAGTCCGTAGGATGTTTATGAGGTTGTGTGGGTAACTGGTCTTGAGCCCCGAGGGCTCAGGTGAGTTTCAGGTGGGTATCAGAGTGCAAAAAGTTAGAAAAATCTGGTGTTTTAGAGCATTTTCTGGTTTTCAGGGAATTACCCTATGCGAACGCACTCAAAGGGGTGCGAACGCACAGGGTAAAAGTGGGGTCTGGGTGCAGGGTTCAAAACACTCTATGCGAATGCACCATACTAGGTGCGAACGCGGAGGGGGTAGTGGGGGTAGGCAGTGCGAACGCGGAGGCTTGGGTGCGAACGCACAGAGCTTAGTGTGGGCCTGGGGGCTGGGTAGCATTGTCTTGTGCGATCGCGTATAGTCTTCTGCGATTGCGGAGCTTAGGGGACCCATCCACTATGCGATCGCAACCCCCCTTCCGCAATCGTAGAGGTATAATTCGCCCAGCTATTTTTAAAAGCCAAAAAACAGAATACCCATTACGGGATTTTCATATTTTTCACCATCTTCCTCTTCTCCAAACCCCATAGACGATTTCCAAGCCATTCTTCCACCATAACCACTTGGGTAAGTAATCCTAACTCTAATTTCTTCCATTTTCTTCATCAACCACTGAATTCTAGGCCTAAAAACATGAAATTAAAGGGTAGAAATTGGGGTTTTGGGTAGAGTTAGGGCTTTTACAATTTTTGGGAATTTAACCTCGTTTTGGGATCGGATTTCAAAACAAATTGTATATTCGGGCTCGTTGGGAATGGGTGATCGAATTTAGGTCCGGACCTCGGATTTGGACCAAGCGGGCTCGGGGTCGAATTTTGGTATTTTTGGAAGAATGATGGGAAATGTATAATTAGACTTTGGGATTGAATTATTGAGTCATTATTAATATTATTGAGTCGATTATGCTTAGATACTATCGTTTCAGAGTTGGATTCGAGAGGGAAAGCAGTGCTAGAGGCTTGATTTGCATTTTTGGAGCCGAGGTAAGTGTTTGGCCTAACTTTAGTGAGGGAATAGGTGTTGAGTCGTATGTGCTACTTGTATTATCATGTTCAATGTATATGTGAGGTGACGAGTACCTATGCATTGTTTGTCAAGCATGCCCGTGAGTCTAATTGGTGAATTACCTGTTATTATTCCGATATTTATTGTGCTTTGAAGTGGTTTCCTTTATAAAGTTGTTGAATTGCTGAGAATATCTGTTTAAGTACTTGTGATATGATACTTCAGTCGAGAACTCAATTCATTACGTTATGTACTTGTAAGAGATTGGTTATAGCTGAGTCCCTTATCGGGCATTGTTATTATTTTGGTTGATGTCTTCCCCTTGCTGGGTGGTTTTTGAAGTGAATTTCATATTGTTGAATTATTTGCCAAGTTGTTATTTGTTTATTGTTGGGTGAGGAAGAGTGTAAAAAATGAAGGATGATGTCGTTTATTCATCTCATTCATTTCATACATTGCATAGTGAGGAAGAGAGTAAAAGTACGAAGGGTGATGCCGTGCCATTATTTATATTGCTTTCGTTTATACCTTGCATTGTGAGGACGAGAGTAAAAGCACGAAGGGTGATGCCATGCCATTATTTATATTGCTTTCATTTACGCATTGCATTGCGAGGATGAGAGTAAAAGCACGAAGGGTGATGTCGTGTACATTTTGTTTGAGTTATTATTTCCTGTTGTCATGGTTCGTTTGCATTATCGTTTGTTCAGTTATTCATACTTTCTTCTCACTTGTTACCCCATTACTTGTCCTCGTATTACCATGCTTAATTGCTTACTCCTTGCTACCTTCCTTGGTATTTATTATAGAATTATACAGGTAAATTGTTGTTGTCGTGTCTAGCCTCGTCACTACTTTGCCGAGGTTAGGCTCGGCAGTTACTAGGTACATGGGGTCGGTTGTACTGATGCTACACCTGCACTTCTTTATGTTGTACAGATTACGCAGCCAGACCGGTGGACATCGTTAGAGGGAGTATCCTTCAGTCCATTTCAGACGACACCGAGGTAGTTCCGCAGGCATTCGTGGATCTCGGCGTCACTGTCTATCTTTCATTCTGTCATCTATGTATTTCCAGACAGGTATATCATTTTATTTCAAACTTTTGTCTTTAGCTAAATCTTAGACTGGTTCGTGAAGTTTTGACTCTATTTCTGGGTTTGTACTTAAAGGGATTTCTTCGTTATTGGCTATTGTTATTTAGATTTTGTTTAGCTTCCACATTTTATCTCAATTATCTAGTCAGTGTTTATTACTTTCACTTGTTAATAAATCAATTCAGTTAACATGTTGGCATGTCTAGGGGGTGCAACGTTAGGCGCCATCACGGCCTGTAGGTGGGATTTCGGGTCGTGACAAGTTGGTATCAGAGCACTAGGTTTCTTAGGTCTCACAACTCACGGACAAACTTGGTAGAGTCTGAGGGATCGGTACCGAGACGTCTATGCTTATCCCCGAGAGGCTGCAAAGTTAGGAATAACTTCACTTTTCTTCTTTTATGTCATGCGATTTGAATTGTAAATGCTAATTGAGTTTCGATTCTATTCTCTCGCAGATGGCGAGGACGCGTGCTTCCTAATCTACCGATCAGCATTCCGATCCTCCTGTTGCAGCTCCTACGAGGGGCCGAGGTTGTACTAGAGGTCGAGGCAGGGGCAGGGCTCGGCCCAGAGCAGTAGCCCCAGTAGAGGACCCACAGGTAGACTTTGCCGGTGAGGTTCCTACTCAGACAGTCCCAGTTGGACCAACCCAGGTCCCAGAGGGGTTCATTGCCACCCCGGTGCTTCAGGATGCTCTAGTCCGCTTAGTGGGACTCATGGAGAGTGTGGCTCAGGCCGGTCTTCTTCCTACTGCACCAGTCTTTTCTCAGGATGGGGGAGGGACCTAGACTCCTTCTACTCGCACACCAGATCAGCTAGATCCTCAGTTTCAGACTCCGGCACCTCAGACGGCCGGAGTAGCTCAGCCAGGTATTGTGGAACTGGCAGTTGAGGGAGCAACTATGTCAGAATGTGCTTTATGGAGATTGGATAGATTCACCAAGTTATTCACTACTACATTTACTGGTGCACCATCAGAGGATCCCCAGGATTATTTGGACAACTGTCATGAGGTTCTTCGGAACATGGGCATAGTAGAGTCCAATGGAGTTGATTTTGCTACTTTTCGTCTTTAGGGTTCTACCAAGACTTGGTGGAGAGACTATTGCTTGACCAGGCCAGCTGGGTCTGCACCATTGACTTGGGGTCAGTTCTCCAAGTTATTCTTGGGGAAGATCCTTCCAGTTACTCAGAGGGAGGATCTTCGGAGGCAGTTTGAGCTCCTCCAGCAGGAATCTATGGTTGTCACTCAGTACGAGACCAGGTTCATCACTCTATCTCGGAATGCTATTATGATACTCCCCACTGATCGTGAGAGAGTGAGGAGGTTTATTGAGGGTTTAGCTCAGCCCATCAGACTTCAGATGGCCAGGGAGTCAGGTACTGATATTTTGTTCTAGGATACGGCCAATGTGGCCAGGAGGATTGAGATGATTTTGGCACAGGGTGGTGGTCAGGGGGCTGACAAGAGACCCCGTCACTTCGGTCGATTCAGTGGAGCCTCATCTGGGGGCAGGGCTTCTTTCGGCAGAGGTCATCCTCCCAGACCCTATCAATCGGCACTTTAGGTATCTCATAGTGCACCTCCAGCTCCTATTAGTGCACCACCAGCACATATCAGTGCACCGCCGCTTTAGAGCTTCCAGGGTGGTTATCAGGGTCGACAGGGACAGTTCCAGATTCAGCATCCACAATAGCAGAGGCCTTGTTATTCTTGTGGTGTTTCGGGTCACATTTCCAGGTATTATCCCCGAGCTTCTGGTAGTTTTTAGTATCATAGTTCTCGTTCCATGGTCCCAGCATCAGGTGCAACCCCGCCCCCTCAGCCAGCTAGGGGTGGAGGTCGTGGTGCCATAGGTGGAGGTCAGACTCATAGAGGTGGAGGGCAGGCCATGAGAGGTAGAGGTCAGCCCGTAGCAAGTAGACCTAGAGACATGTAGGTTGGAGGGGCTCAGCCCCGGTGCTACACTTTTCCTGCCAGGCCTGATGCTGAGGCTTCTGATGCAGTTATCACAGGTACGGTTTCAGTTTGCAGCCGAGAGGCTTCGGTGTTATTTGATCCGGGTTCTACATTCTCCTATGTGTCTTCATATTTTTCCCCTTATCTGAGTATGCCCCGTGATTCCTTGAGTACTGATGTGCATGTGTCTACACTGGTGGGTGATTCTATAGTGGTAGATCGAGTCTACCGTGCTTGCTTAGTAGTTATTGGTTGTCTGGAGACTCAGGTTGATATTTTGTTTCTTGATATGGTTGACTCTGATGTTATACTTGGGATGGATTGGTTATCCCCCTATTATGTTATTCTGGACTGACATGCTAAGACAGTGACCTTGGCCTTGCCAGGGGTACCTCGATTGGAGTGGAGAGGGACTCCTAGTCATTTTTCTGGTAGAGTTATTTCTTATATAAAGGCTCGACGCATGGTCGAGAAAGGTTGTTTGGCCTATCTGGCCTATGTTCGTGATTCTAGCGCCGAGGTTCCTTCCCTGGAGTCTGTGCCCGTGGTTCGTGAGTTTCCAGAGGTATTCCCTGCTGATCTGCCGGGTATGCCACCCGACAGGGATATTGATTTTTGTATTGAGGCAGCTCAGGGCACTCAGCCTATTTCTACTCCGTCGTATCGTATGGCCCCACCAGAGTTGAAGGAATTGAAGGAGCAGTTGCAGGATTTGTTGGATAAAGGCTTCATTAGGCAAGTGTTTCTCCTTGGGGTGCTCTAGTGTTGTTTGTCAAGAAGAAATATGGCTCGTTGAGAATGTGTATTGACTACCGGTAGTTGAATAATGTTACTATTAATAATAAGTATCCTTTGCTGAGAATTGATGATCTATTTGACCAGCTTCAAGGTGATACAGTGTTCTCCAAGATAGACTTGAGATCTGGTTACCATCAGCTGAGGATTAGGGCTTCTGATGTCCCTAAGACAGCCTTTCACACTCATTATGGGCACTATGAGTTTTTGGTGATGTCTTTTGGACTGACTAATGCCCCCGCTGCATTCATGGAGTTGATGAACCTAGTTTTCAGGCCTTATTTGGACTCGTTCGTTATTGTTTTCATTGATGATATATTGATATACTCTCGTAGCCGAGAGGAGCATGAGCAGCACCTTAGAGTCATCCTCCAGAATCTGAGGGATAGTCAGTTGTATGCCAAATTCTCCAAGTGTGAGTTTTGGTTGAGTTCAGTTGCATTTCTAGGCCATATGGTTTCATCATATGGTATTCAAGTGGATCCCAAGAAGATTTCAGCAGTTAGAGATTGGCCTAGGCCCACTTCAGCTACATAGATTCGGAGCTTCTTGGGCTTAGTAGGGTATTATCGCCGATTTGTGGAGGGCTTTTCATCTATCGCAGCCCTGATTACCAGGTTGACTCAGAAGAGTGCTCAGTTCAGGTGGTCTGATGAGTGTGAGGCGAGCTTTCAGAAGCTCAAGATAGCCTTGACCACAGCACCAGTGTTAGTTTTGCCCACAGGTTCAGGACCGTATACCGTGTATTGTGATGCTTCACGGGTTGGGCTTCGTGCACTGTTGATGCAGGATGGAAAGGTTATAGCCTATGATTCTCGTCAGTTGAACATTCATGAGAAGAACTATCCAGTTCATGATTTGGAGCTTGCACCTATTGTTCATGCATTGAAGATTTGGAGGCACTATCTGTATAGGCTGCCATGTGAGGTGTTCATGGACCATAAGAGCTTGCAGTATCTGTTCAAACAAAAGGAGTTGAACATGAGGCAGAGGAGATGGTTAGAGTTGCTGAAGGATTATGATATTACCATTCTTTATCATCCGGGGAAAGCCAACGTGGTGACCGATGCTTTGAGCCGGAAGTCAGTCAGTATGGGCAGTCTATCTTATTTATTAGTCGGGGAGCGACCTCTTGCGTTGGATGTTCAGGATTTAGCCAACCGATTTGTGAGGTTGGAGGTTTCTGAGACTGGCGGTGTGTTGGCCCATACCATGGCCCATTCTTCATTGTATGATCGTATTCGAGCCAGGCAGTATGATGATAGTTATCTATGTACTCTTAGAGATACGGTTCGGCATGGAGGTGCCAAGCAGGTCACAGTGGATGATGAAGGAGTTCTGAGGATGCATGGCCGTATTTGTGTGCCTGATATTGATGGCATTCGTGAGTTGATTTTTTAGGAGGCCCATAGTTCCCGGTATTCGATCCATCTGGGCAACGCAAAGATGTACCAGGACTTGCGGCAGCACTATTGGTGGCGGAGGATGAAGAAGGATATTGTAGCTTATGTAGCTCGGTGCTTGAACTGTCAGCAGGTTAAGTACGAGCACCAGAGACTGGGTGGTTTGATGTAGCAGATTCAGCTTCCCGATTAGAAGTGGGAGCGTATCACCATGGACTTTGTAATTGGACTCCCACGGACTCAGAGGATGTTTAATGCAGTATGGGTCGTTGTGGATAGGCTGACCAAGTCAGTGCACTTCATCCCAGTATCAGTTTCGTATTCAGCAGAGAAATTAGCAAAGATCTATATGAGAGAGATTGTTAGACTGCATGGTGTGCCCATATCCATTATATCATATCGAGGTACTCAGTTTACCTCCTATTTCTGGAGAGTATTTCAGCGAGAGTTGGGCACACAGATTGATTTGAGCACGACATTTCATCCTCAGACGGACGGACAGTCCGAGCGTACGATTCAGATTTTGGAGGATATGTTGCGAGCATGTGTCATTGACTTTGGTGGTTCATGGGACCAGTTCTTGCCTTTAGCTGAGTTTGCCTACAACATCTATCAGTCGAGCATTCAAATGGCTCTGTATGAGGCGTTGTATGGTAGGCGGTGTCGGTCTCCAGCCGGATGGTTTGAGCCGGGAGAGGCTAGATTGTTGGGTTCTGAGTTACTCCAGGATGCCTTGGACAAGGTGAAGATCATTCAGGATAGACTTCGTACAGCTCAGTCCAGGTAGAAGAGTTATGCGGATGGCAGCAGTTTGAGATTTGGCATTTATGATAGGAGACCGAGTATTTCTTTGGGTGTCTCCCATTAAGGGCATGATGAGGTTCGGGAAGAAGGGCAAGTTGAGCCCTAGGTACATTGGCCCATTTGAGATTCTGGATAAGGTAGAAGAGGTGGCCTACAGACTTGCCTTGCCACCTAATTTGTCAGTCGTGCATCCGGTATTTCACGTATCTATGCTCCGGAGGTATATTGCGGATCCATCTCATGTACTTGACTTCAGTGGTGTCCAGTTGGACAAGGATTTGTCTTATGAGGAGGAGCCGGTAGCCATATTAGACCGGCAGGTGCGATGGTTGATATCGAAGAGTTATCCTTCAGTTCGTGTTCAATGGAGAGGTCAGCCTGTTGAGGCAGCTACTTGGGAGTCCGAGTCCGACATGCGGAGCCGATATCCCCACCTTTTCCCCGATTCAGATACCTTTCTATGTCCGTTCGAGGACGAACTTTGTTTTAGAGGTGGAGATTGTGATGACCCAAAAGGTCATCCTGTGCAAATTTAGCTAAAATTGTGTTTCGAGGCCCAAAATTCTCCGTTAATATCACCTCGATGTACGTGCGCAGCCCGGGCGCGTAGCCGAGAAGCCTTTATGTGGAAACTTGATAAAGAGTTATTTATAATAATTAATTGATTAAAATTGACTTTGGTCAACACTTTTGGTAAACGGACCCGGACCCGTGATTTGACGGTTCCGGAGGGTCCGTATTAAATATAAGACTTGGACGTATGCCCGGAATCGAATTCCGAGGTCCCAAGTCCGACAAATGAATTTTTAAGGAAAATTGTTTTCTAAAAATAATAAAGACTTTAGAAAATGAATTGTGATGTGAAACCCGTGTTACCGGGCTCGTATTATGGTTCCGGAGCCTGGAACAAGTTCAATATATATTATATGAGTTATCTGTAAAATTTGGTAACAAACGGACTTGGTTTGACGTGTTTCGGATCAAAAATGGTAAAGTTGATAGTTTATGAAGTTTGAAAATATGCTATGGATTTTGGAGTTTAATTCATTATTTTTTATGTTATTTTGGTGGTTTAATTACTTGAATAAGTCCGTAGGATATTTATGAGGTTGTGTGGGTAATTGGTCTTGAGCCCCGAGGGCTCGGGTGAGTTTCGGGTGGGTATCGGAGTGCAAAAAGTTAGAAAAATCTGGTGTTTTAGTGCATTTTCTGGTGTTCAGGGAATTACCCTATGCGAACGCACTCAATGGGGTGCGAACGCATAGGGTAAAAGTGGGATCTGGGGGCAGGGTTCAAAACACTCTATGCGAACGCACCATACTAGGTGCGAACGCGGAGGGGTAGTGGGGGTAGACAATGCAAACGCGGAGGCTTGGGTGCGAACGCACAGAGCTTAGTGTGGGCCTGGGGGCTGGGTAGCATTGTCTTCTGCGATCGCGTATAGTCTTCTGCGATCGTGGAGCTTAGGGGACCCATCCACTGCGCGATCGCAACCCCCCTTCTGCGATCGCACATGTATAATTCTCCCAGCTATTTTTAAAAGCCAAAAAAAAAAATACTCATTACGAGATTTTCATATTTTTCACCATCTTCCTATTCTCCAAACCCCATAGATGATTCCCAAGTCATTCTTCCACGATAACCACTTGGGTAAGTAATCCTAACTCTAATTTCTTCCATTTTCTTCATCAATCACTGAATTCTAGGCCTAAAAACATGAAATTAAAGTGTAGAAATTGGGGTTTTGGGTAGAGTTAGGGCTTTTCCAATTTTTGGGAATTCAACCTCGTTTTGGGGTCGGATAAAAAAATAAATTGTATATTTGGGATCGTGGGGGAATGGGTGATCGGATTTTGGTCCGAACTTCGGGTTTGGACAAAGCGGGCCCGGGGTCGAATTTTGGTATTTTTGGAAGAATGATGGGAAATGTATAATTAGACTTTGGGATTGAATTATTGAGTCATTATTAATATTATTGAGTCGATTATGCTTAGATACTATCGTTTCGGAGTTGGATTCGAGAGGAAAAGCAGTGCTAGAGAGCGATTTGCATTTTTGGAGTCGAGGTAAGTGTTTGGCCTAACTTTAGTGAGGGAATAGGTGTGGAGTCATATGTGCTACTTGTATTATCATGTTCAATGTATATCTGAGGTGACGAGTATCTATGCATTGTGTGTCAAGCATGCGCGTGAGTCTAATTGGTCAATTACCTGTTATTATTCCAATATTTATTGTGCTTTGAAGTGTTTCCTTTATAAAGTTGTTGAATTGCTGAGAATATCTGTTTAAGTACTTGTGATATGATACTTCAGTCGAGAACTCAATTCATTATATTATGTACTTGTAAGAGATTGGTTATAGCTGAGTCTCTTGTCGGGTATTGTTATTATTTTGGTTGATGTCTTCCCCTTGCTGGGTGGTTTTTGAAGTGAATTTCATATTGTTGAATTCCTTGCCAAGTTGTTATTTGTTTGCTGATTTGGGTGAGGAAGAGTGTAAAGCACGAAGGGTGATGCCGTGTATTCATCTCATTCGTTTCATACACTGCATAGTGAGGAAGAGAGTAAAACCACGAAAGTTGATGTCGTGCCATTATTTATATTGCTTTCGTTTATACATTGCATTGTAAGGACGAGAGTAAAAGCACGAAGGGTGATTCCATGCCATTATTTATATTTCTTTCATTTACGCATTGCATTGTGAGGATAAGAGTAAAAGCACGAAGGGTGATGTCGTGTACATTTTGTTTGAGTTATTATTTCCTGTTGTCTTGGTTCGTTTGCATTATCGTTTGTTCAGTTATTCGTATTTTCTTCTCACTTGTTACCCCATTACTTGTCCCCGTATTACCGTGCTTAATTGCTTACTCCTTTCTACCTTCCTTGGTATTTATTATAGAACTATACAGGTAAATTATTGTTGTCGTGTCTAGCCTCATCACTACTTCGCCGAGGTTAGGCTTGGCACTTACTCAGTACATGGGGTCGGTTGTACTGATGCTTCACCTGCACTTCTTTATGTTGTGCAGATCACGCAGCCGAACCCGATGGACATCATTAGAGGGAGTATTCTTCAGTCCATTTCAGACGACACCGAGGTAGTTCCGGAGGCGTTCGTGGATCTCGGCGTCACTGTATATCTTTCATTCTATCATCTATGTATTTCCAGACAGATATATCATTTTATTTCAAATTGTTGTCTTTAGCAAAATCTTAGACTGGTTCGTGAGGTTGTGACTCCATTTCTGGGTTTGTACTTAAAGGGATTTCTTCGTTATTGGCTATTGTTATTTAGATTTTTTTAATCTTCCGCATTTTATCTCAATTATCTAGTCAGTTTTTATTACTTTCACTTGTTAATAAATCAATTTAGTTAACACGTTGGCTTGTCTAGCGGGTGCAACATTAGGCACCATCATGGCTTGAAGGTGGGATTTCGGGTCGTGATAGTCAAGTTCATTTTAGGTAAAACATTCAATTGTATTATAACATCAAAAAAACCAACTTAGCTACATTAGAAAACGATCTGATGAGATTTTCGAAAAAAACCGTATGTAACGACCCGGTCGGTCGTCTCGTAGAATTTGCATTATTATTGTTGTTATTGCCTTGTCATAGGTTGGTTATACTACTATTGATGTGTTAGAGTTGGTAGGCTTGAAATCAAAATGGTTGTAGTGAGAGTTTAGTCACTTAGTCCTTAAAAATAACTTTATAGTTGGAAAAGTCAACTGAGAGTTGACTTATTGGTAAACGACCTCGGAATAAAGATTTTATGGCTCGGATAGCTTCGTTAAGTGATTTGGGTCTTAGGAGTGTGCCCGGAATATTTTTGTGATGCCCGGTGTAGAATTAGGCTTGAATTGGCGAAAGTTAGTTATTGGTGATTTTCGGTCGGCAGCGTAAAATAGGTTATCGGGGTCGGAATGGAATTCCGAAAGTTGGAACAGGTTTTTAATATCGTTTTGGGTATGTCTGCAAAATTTTAGGTCAATCAGAGTTGTTTTGGATAGTTTCGGCGTCGTTGGTGGAATTTAGAAAATTCAAAGTTCTTAGGCTTGAATCCGATGCGATTTTGGTGTGATTTTGGTGTTTTGATGTTATTTTTGGTGTTCCGAGAGTGAAAATAAGTTTGAATGATCAATTATGATGTGTTGGTAAATTTGGTTGGGGTCCCGAGGGGCTCGGGATTGATTTCGGGTGATTAACGGACACTTCCAGACTTGAAAAATCTGTTGTTTTTGCTGGTGTGTTGCAGGGTGTAAATTCCTCTATGCGATCGCGGAGTGTCAAATGCGATTGCATAGGTCTGTTGATGAGGCCCCGGAATTTTTTCTGTGCGATCACCGGTGAAGTGGTGCGATCGCATAGTAGAGAGGGAGGAGGCACTGCGATCGCGGGTGAGTGTGTGCGACCGCACATGGGTCTTGGCGCATGGGGGAAAAGGGTGACTGATGC
This sequence comes from Nicotiana paniculata, assembly GCA_005239505.1. NCBI lineage: Eukaryota > Viridiplantae > Streptophyta > Magnoliopsida > Solanales > Solanaceae > Nicotiana > Nicotiana paniculata. The sequence continues at coordinate 1,504 of ML351352.1, read as the reverse complement.
ACTGTGTGATCGCGTGCACAATGCTGCGATCGCGTGAGGGAGTGGGAAGGACACTGTGTGAACGCGCCTGGGAGCGTGCGAATGCACAGGCCATTTTATTAAAAATCTGGGCAGTATTAAATTAAACCCTCCGCGACCATAACCTATTTTAACACCATTTTTGAACGGGAAAAGGGCTTTGAGGCGATTTTGAAGAGGAAAAATCAGTGTTCTTCATAGAAGTAAGCATTTTGGACCTTAAAACTCGATTATAGGTGATTAAGGAACATAATGTCAGTGTTTAATTCATGAAAATCAAGGAGAAAAAGATGGGGTTAATGCTTGAAATTATGAGACCTTCTAGGGAAGATTTGAGGGGTCAAACGAACTCCGATTTTAGCGTTCTTTATATGTACAGACTCGTGAGATGACGAAGTACATTTTGGTATAAAAATTTTTGAGTTCCGAGATGTGGGCCCGGGGGTCGGGTTTTGGCTAATTTCGGGTTTTGAACTAAAATTGGTATTTTTCAACTGGAATTCATTTCTTAAGCATAATTTGATGATAAAGGTATGATCTTTATAGACTTGGAGCACTCGAAAGTTGATTCGAGAGGCAAGCGGGTCGCAGAGTAGCTTTTCGGGCTAGTTTGAGGTAAGTAATGTCTTTAAATCCTGTCCTGAGGGTATAAAACCCCGGACTCTGCACCCTTTCACGGGTTTTGGAATGCAAAGGCTGGAACTTTGGAAAGATATTCCCTATTTAGGAAACTATTGAGTTTTGGAACCGATTTTAAGCCTATACTTAATAGTATTGATATATATTTTGATATGATTTGGGTTGTAAGCCATTGGGGCCTAGTGCCGATCTGTTTACCCCTTAGGGGCTGTTTTTACTATTTTCCTCACTTGATATGTTATGGTTTTCCCTCAGTCTTTTTCTTAATAATGGTTTTGAGTTTCAGAGTGTTTTGATACTATTTATTGAAAATAAAACACTATTTTTGGGTCGAAAACCTGGTATATTTATGGCCTGAAGGGCATGTTGAGAGTGTCTGACTGAGTGAGGCTACGGGCCAACATTGTGAGGATGCTATGATATGAGTGAGGTTGTGGGCCAATATTGTGAGTGATTTATGCCATGATGTGGCTTGTTATAGTGCTTGGGTTGTAGGAGCCCCTCCAGAGTCTGTACACAACCCCAGTGAGTGCAGGTACCTATTGAGTGCGAGTGATGCCTGATGGGATGATACTGAGTGATTGTGAGGTTGCCTGATGGGATGAAACTGAGTGATGGTGAGGTTGCCTGATGGGCTGATGCTGAGTGATTGTGAGGTTTCCTGATGGGCTATTGTTATGAGAAATGAATTATGGCCCGAGGGGCAGATTTATGATGATTTTACTGAGTTTTTGAACTATGATTCACTTTGTTTTTTTCAAACTGATTTTACTGAGAGTTTTACTGAAATTATACTTGTTTCAAAGGATTTCTGGAAATTGGTTTTTGAACTTATGTATTTGATGAA
>ML351351.1:0-24677 GCA_005239505.1 Nicotiana paniculata | reverse complement strand
TTCATTTTATTTATTTTATTATTTCCAGAATTGTTTTACAAATACAGAGAGTTAACAGTAACAAGAACTGAATACTTCTGAGATCAAGCAAGTTGAAAAGCTTAAGATGTGTTTCTGTTACGTTGATAAATATACATTTCAATATTTTTCGTGTTTTTGCCGGTGGCTGTACCATTGTTTTTCTGTTTATTCATCTTTCTATTTGAAACATTTCCCTTCTATATTAAAACCTTGCTGCGAGCAGTTGATGCATTAGATGCTTCACTTCTTATTTTCTGTACTGCTGATAACAAGCACCTTGGTGATTAAGGATATGTATGATGATGCTAAGACTCGGATGAGGACTGCGAGTAGTGACTCAAACTATTTTCCTGTGGTGATGGGGTTGCACCAGGGATCGGCTCTTAGCCCATTTTTGTTTGCATTGGCGATAGATGTACTGTCGCGTCACATCAAAGGGGAGGTTACTTGGTGCATGCTATTTGCCAATGATATAGTGTTTGATTGACGAGACGCGTGGCGGAGTTAACGCGAGGTTGGAGGTTTGGAGACAAACCTTTGAGTCTAAAAGTTTCAAACTGAGTAGAACCAAGACAGAATACTTGGAATGCGAATTTAGTGAGACCCGTGATGCAGACGTAGAGGTTAAGCTTGATGCTCAAGTTATCCCAAAGAAAGCGAGTTTTAAGTATCTCGTCTATTATCCAGGGTAACGGGGAGATTGACGAAGATGTCACGCATCGCATCGGAGTGGGGTGGATAAAGTGGAGGCTCGCTTCCGGTGTTCTATGTGATAGGAATGTGCCGTTAAGACTTAAGGGTAAGTTTTATCGAGTGGTGGTTCGACCCACTATACTGTATGGGGCTGAGTGTTGGCCAGTCAAGAACTCCCACGTGTAGAAGATGAGAGTAGCAGAGATGAGGATGTTGAGATGGATGAGTGGGTGTACCAGGCGAGATATGATTAAGAATGAAGCTATCCGAGACAGAGTGGGAGTAGCCTTCGTGGATGACAAGATGCGGGAGTCGCGGCTAAGATGGTTCGGACATGTTAGGAGAAGAAGCATTGATGCCCCTGTAAGGAGGTGTGAGAGGTTGACCATGGAGAGTTTGAGAAGGGTCGAGGTAGGCCTAAGAAGTACTGGGGAGAAGTGATTAAGCAGGACATGGCGCCGCTTCAGCTCACTGAGGACATGACACTTGATAGGAGAGTGTGGAGGTCGAGAATTAAGGTAGAAGGTTAGTATGTAGTGTACAGTGTTTACCGATAGGTTTAGTAGCATGCATTTCCCTTCATATTCTTAGACTTTTATTATGGTATGTGGTTTTGTTTGCCTTAGGTATTGTATTCCTTGTTGCTATTATTGGATACTATTTATCATTTATTACGGTATGTGATTTTTTTCTTCTATCTTTCTCCTTTCCTTTTTTGCCCTTTCTGAGCCGAGGGTCTATTGGGAAAACAACCTCTCTACCTGCATTAGGTAGGGGTAAGGTCTGCGTACAGACTACCCTCCCCAGACCCCACATGTTGGGATCAATCTGGGATTGTTTTTGTTGTTGTAGACAACAAGCACCTCATACTTGGTGGAGCCTCTCGCTGCTTTATTATTTGTGGCACCATCTTATTTTAATACACCCTGCAGTGCCTTCTAATATTTTTTCTGAAAAGCTTTTACTACGATTTTTTATCTCTAGTTGAACCATAATTTTTTGTTTTGTGTCTTCCATGACTAGTGATAGGACGATGTGGAGGTCGAGGATTAAGGTAGCGGGTTGACAGGTAGTTGTGACGTTCCCCTATGTTTACCAGTAGTACTAGTAGTATTCTTGTTGTTGGTTGAAAGATACTTTCTTCTAGTTTGTTAGTATATCTAGTACTTAGCGATCTCGTCCGTTGTTTTTTTTTTAGAACTGCTACTCGAAATTGTTGCTCCTTTATGCTACTATTTGAGGCTACTTTTTCTCCCTTTTACCGGAAATTATTGTTCCTTGATTGTAATATGCTACTTTGCCCCCCTTTTTCTCGTATTGTCTTTTGTCTCCCTCTTATTCTTCCCTTTTCTTCCTTACCATCTTTTCTTGAGCCGAGAGTCTATCGAAAATAACCTTTCTACCTATCGAGGTAGGGGTAAGGTCTGCGTACATATTACCCTCCCCGACCCCGCCTGTGGGATTATACAAGGTTTGTTTTTGTTGTTTTTTCCAACTTTGGTGTAGTACAGTAAAAAGAAGAGCTCGTCTCATGATCTTTATTTCGAAGAGACAATGGCAGTGGCTGGTGAACTGTTCAAGGTCTTTCATGGGGATGCTGCAAAGCCGAAGAAACAGGCAGAAGAAAATTACTCCCTTCGGTCCACAATAACTGACCAGTTTCCTTTTAGCGCGCCCATTAAAAATATTTCTTACAATTGAGAAGAAGAAGAAGAAGAAGAAGAAGAAGAAGAAGAAGAAGAAGAAGAAGAAGAAGAAGAAGAAGAAGAAGAAGAAGAAGAAGAAGAAGAAGAAGAAGAATGAGAGTCTTTTTCTATTGTATTATTCAATTCTCTAATTTTACAATTACATAATAGATGTATTTATACACTTATTTCTAATTAGATGGTTATTGTTAACTAACTACCTAACCAACTTTCTAACAACTATTAGATATTTAATTAACTACTTTTGGACATGAGCGATCTTGACTGACCAACACTCAACTCCATACAACATCGTTGATTTGACCACCACTCTGTAGAACTTACTTCACTATCACTTGTGATTTATTCAAGTGATGTTTTTTAGATTCATAACAAGTTGAACGATTACATAGCAATCAGGTTGGATGTTGGCCGTGGAGCTGAAATGAAAAGTCAAAATATCCTACAAAGTTGCTTGCTTTACTTGGTATTAACAAAGAGGCAGTTTAGACACAAGATAATTTAATCAAGAGAGGAGACCACTTGTGCTCTAGATGTTACTTACGTGGAGAGGAGGCAGAGATAATAAATCATCTCTTTTTGAATTGCAAGTTGACCGTACAATTATGGAGGATTTTCATCAAACTTAAGAGGAATTTTATGGGCTATGTTAGGAAGAATACTTGAAGTTCTAGCTTGCTGGAATAAAGAAGGTAATCTTTCTAGACATAAAGAGAGATGAAGAAATGTTCAAGCTTGCATATGGTGGACAATTTGGGAAGAGAGGAATCGGAGATGTTTTGAACTTGAAGACAAGTTCAGTAACATCCAGAAGATTATGAAATGCCTAGTTCTTTTTTATTTTTGGTGTAAAGGAAAGTTTCTGGAGGATTATCAATCCATTTGTGATGTTCTGGAATCCTTGTGAAAGGACCAAGGATTAGGAGTGTTTTTTTTAATGCACTCCCCTTTATAATTATGGATGACTTCACAGTTTTAGTGAAGTCTATATATTAATATAAAGAAGGGATACCTTGTTAGTTATTCTATTCACAATCATAGCTGGGGTCCGAGTTACCCCAAGAGCAAGGTGGGGAGTTCTTGGAGGGAAGGATGCCGAGGGTCTATTGGAAACAACTTCTCTATTTCAGGGTAGGGATAAAGTTTGCGTACACACTACCCTCCCCAGATCTCACTAATGGGATTATACTGGGTCGTTGTTGTAATCATAGCTGGGAGGAAATGCAAATGTCCCAACCAAATTTGAGTTGCAGAAAGACTGGTCTCATTCATCAGCTTCATTCGCAGACTTCTTCACGTTGACGACATAGACCCCGAGACCAAGAACTGAAAGAGCAGCAAGAGTCATTTTCATTGCCTTCTTCAGGTTTGCAACCAAACAGCCATCGTCTCCGGTTGTTTCATCATCCATCGAATCAGCTGATGATTCATCTTCAGATTCACTTAAGAACTACTTGAACTACTTTTATCTGCTGGAGATTCTTCTGGAAGGCTTTTAGCTTCTGTTTGCTCACTGGTTTTAGGACTAGGTATATAATATTTAATTATAGGTTCATAAAAAGTAACCATATAAATGTTTAGTATTCAGATTTCAATGACATCATCATCCATTCAATTATGGACATGGATGCCGACATGATCATCGAGAACTCCAGATCAGATGAGAAATTTTGTCTGTGTTCCACAAGGGAGTGAAGAATGGTGCTGGAATTACGACATCCATGATCCATTCTCCAAGGATTCCATCAACAGAAGAAATTGCTGACAGAACAAAAAAAATGCTTGCAGTCCTTCATACCTACATCCTCTGAATTTAATCCTGCTCCTCAGCAACATGGTAGTTACTGCACCAAGTGAGCTTGAATTAGCATCGAAAAGTCCTCCTGTTTGAAATTGCTATATGCAAGAGTTAAAGAGAATTTTTTTCTGAATTCTGGCAATTGTCTGAGATTGCTACGTTGGAGGACAGAATATACCTACTGATGATGTGATTGTTTGGTATTCTTTGCACTTCAAAATGTACTTGTTGTAATCAGGACTTGGACTTCATTTTCATGGAGTTTGAACTACCACACTTCAAACTCCACGAATTTTTCTTGGAGTTCCAACTTCACCTTTCATACACTAAGAATAATTCGTGATAAATGTTCACTTTTAGTAAAAGTTCCTAGAGTTTTGTCGTATTTTTCGCTAAGGCTTTTGTCAAAAAATAAAAATTTTGCATTAAAAAGGAGCTGTTATGAAACAATAAAATAACAAGAACAATATTGTAAAAAAAAAAAGAGACGAAATTCTTATTGAATTTTGGGGTGATTTACAATGGGGTACNTAGACATTCACTCTAAATAGATTTCTATTTATAACACTCCCCCTTGAATGTCTATTCAACAAATAATGTGCCTCGTTAAAACCTTAACTAAAATAAAACTCAATGGGAAAAAAAATTTAGAAAAGGAAAAAGAGTACACATGTTAAGAAATGCGCATTTTGTTTGCCTCGTTAAAAACCTTGCAAAGAAATGTATTAACTTCTTGAAGGTTGATGTTGGTAGAGATTTTGTGAACGAATCAGCCATATTATCACTTGAAAAAATATGTTGCACCTTGAAATCATCATTCTTGTATATATGTAATGTCTTCATATAATGTCGTGGAATAGTCTTTTCAGTGTCTCCGTAGAGGGAAAAATTTCCGCTATCACATTATCGTGCTTATAGTTATAGCAAGATACATATGTGCACAAATTNAAAAATTCCCGCTATCACATTATCATGCTTATAGTTATAGCAAGATACATATGTGCACAAATTGCACGTAGGATGTAGTACTTCATGACCAATAATTCTATATGCTTTAAGCAATATCCTTCAAGAATTGTCATATAAGTCATATAATAGACTTTAATTAGATGCATATCAAATTTTCATGTCATACTAGGCAAATAAGATATCGAAAACTGATTGCACATATCATTGACTTTATATTTTCAAGTGTTTGAACTGCAGGTCCAAATACTTGTCTTTTATATGAAACCAATTCTATTTGAATTGCGTCTCTTCTATTTGGCCAATATTTTTGTGTCTGTGTTCGACAAACTTAAGATCCTTATCTATACTTAGCGCTATGATAGATGTCGTCGACGAACATTTTATATCGGTTCCAATATTTTTTTTTTCATAAAGACATAACATAGAGATCTCTTCATTTATATTTTCAGGTACCTGAACCTCTCTTGAGATTTTATGAAGTGTTATGTCATGTGATCTTCTAGATCACTTGCCTCCTTTATTATGATCATTTTGATCATTTGCTCATCTTATTTATCAAGAAGTTTATTTGAAACCGATCTGTCTATACGCTTTAAGCGTGCCATAGACTTTGTCCTTCTAGGAGTTATTTTAAATATGAGCATTTTCAGTGAGAATATAGTTACTTTATTTGGGTCAGCAAATGCGTCTGGCATGCTTTGCAATATATTACAGATGAATTATCTTTTTATGAATTTCAAGTTCATATTATCTTATTCGAGGATCTAGATGGACAAAGGATAATTCTTTCCACGTAACTTTTTCTCAATTGTTTATCATGTCTCCCCCTCATGTTAGAAAAACTAACTTTCTTCCTCAATTTTGGGAACCCATCTTTGTGTGTTATGGTGCTAATCAAAATATAAACCGCACATCAATAATAATAAGATGAAATTATTTGGTTCCTGACCCCGAACCACTTGTGAGGGGAAAATGTAATATACTTTCGTATATAATGTATATCAAACTGATATAGATAACTTTGTTCTCATAAGGAATAGTTTAGATATTAAGTGGAGGCACTCAATAAATCATTTTGCTAAACCAATTGTGATATAACCAACTTATCAAGATAAAGTCTTGAATAGAAAATCTAGAAATTATGCTCTAAATTAAATTATTGAGCAAGTTATCTCGCAAACAGCAGGTTGCAGGTTAATAATAATTGCACATGTAACCATCTCATAGATGCATCTTATGTGGTATACATGGTAGGTGAATGAGCCCATATTCACCTTTGATATTTCCAGCATTCATGGGATTCAATTCCAATTTCAGTTGGTCTACTGATTAATGAGAACAAGCAACATAAGAGAATTCGTAAATGCGTCTGCATTTGATTTGCTATTTATTCTTTGCAAATGGATAATCTTTTGCACCTCTTTTTGTGACGACCCAAAGGTTCATCACCTGTGTTATTACCCATCCCGTACTAGCGAGGCCTTGAAAACCTCATTTGTATTTGCCTCGATTAGTGTCCGCAGTCCGGGCGCGTAGCCGGACAACTTAAATATGACATTCTGTAAAAATTACTAAGATTTGATATTAAAAATGAATAACTTTGACTTCGGTCAACATTTTGGGTAAATGGGCCCGGACACGTGATTTGACGGTCCCAGAGGGTCCATAGAAAAATATGGGACTTGTGCGTATGCCCGGAATCGAATTCCGAGGTCCCAAGCCCGAGAAATAAATTTTTGAGTAAAAATTATTTTCTGAAAATATTTAAGGCATTTGAAAGTGAAATCTGATTAGAAAGTGATGGTATCAGGCCCGTATTTTGGTTCTGGTGCCCGGTACAGGTCTTATATATGGTTTAAGTCCTTTTTGTGAACTTTGGTTGAAATCGGATTTCGTTTGGCGTGTTTCAGACATAAAATGGAAAATTTGATGTTTTATGAAATTTGATAGAATTCATGGATTTTGAGACTTAATTCGATGCATATGATGTTAATTTGGCGATTTAATCACACGGATAAGTTCATGGTATGTTTTTGAGGTAGGGTGTATATTTGGTTTGGAGCCCCAAGGGCTCGGGTGAGTTTTGGATAGGCCACGGACTTCATTTCTTGGCCTTGGAAATCTGCTGGTGTGGCTGTTCTGCAGTCCATCGCAAATGCGACCAAAGCAATCACAAATGCGAAGGAATGCCTGGGCAGGCATGTTCGCAAATGCGAGCAATGCCATCGCAAATGCGAAGGCATGCCTGGGCAGGCATATCGCAAATGCGAACCATACCATCGCAAATGCGAAGCCATGCCGGGGCAGGCATGTTCGCAAATGCGAACAATTCCATCACAAATGCGAAGCCTTCCCATCTGCACAGTGTTCACAAATGCGACTGTGCTTCGCAATTTCGAGGTCAGGGGTCTTCGCAATTGCGAACTCCTGTTCGCATTTGCGAAGCCAACAAGTGGCCTGAAATGCACTTAACCCGAAATTTTTACACCATTTTCATTTTTCTCAAACTCAAACTCATTTGGGCGATTTTTCAAGAACAAGACTTCTTCCAAATCAATTGTAAGTTGGTTTTTACTCAATTCTTTCAATCATTAACATCTTTTAACATGTTTTCAACTTAAAATCAAAGATTTCCATGGATAAAATTGGGTGTTTTGGGTAGAATTTAGGTTTATTCAAAAATTGGGGTTTGAGTGGGCGATTGATCTCCGATTAGACATAGTTTTATATGGATGGACTCATGAGAGTAAGAGGGTTCTGAACATGTGAAATTTATCCAATTCTGAGGTGCTGGCCTGAGGGGAGTTTTTGGTCATTTCACCTAATTTCGCGCATTAACCTTGAATTTAATAGTAGAATCAATTGCATGAGATGTTATTTACGATATGAAATTTATTTGAATAGATTCAGGCTATTTGGAGTCGGATACTCGTGGAAAACGTGTGATTTCAAGTTGATTTAACCGACTCAAGGTAAGTGGCTTGTCTAACCTTGTGTGGGGACCTTTCCCCTTAGGATGTGATGTTTGGTAATTGAATGCCTTGTACGTGAGGTGACGAGCGCGTACTTGTGCTAATTGTTGTAAATCCGGTTTTACTTTAAATATTTAGACTGAGTTCCTTTCTTACCTGTTTTACTCTACTTGCTATCATAGTCTATGTTAGTTTAGAAGGGGCATGCCTAGTTGTCCCAATTTACCTGTTTGCTTAGATTGCTTTAAATTGTACTACGTGAAGTATGTTGGGCTAGAGTTACTTGTTGCCTTGTATTTTTGCACTTTAAATCTGAATGTCTTCTTGTTGTGATTGCATATTTACTTTGGGACTATGGGACGGTATCCCCGGAGATCCCCTGCTTATTTACTTTGGGACTACAAGACGGTATCCTCGGAGATTCCCCTGCTTATTTAAATTGGGACTACGGGACGGTATCCCGGGAGATCCCCCTGCACAATGATATTAGGACTGCGGGACGGTATCCCGGAAGATCCTTTGAATATACATGATGGACTATGGGACGGTATCCCGGAAGATCCTTTGAATACACATGATGGACTACGAGACGGTATCCCGGAAGATCCTTTGAATACACATGATGGACTACGGGACGGTATCCCGGAAGATCCTTTGAATATACATGATGGACTACGGGACGGTATCCCGGGAGATCCACTAGACATTTGAGAAAAGGACTACAGGACGGTATCCTGGTAGATCCTCATTGTTACCATTATGCTGTACATATTCCGGTTTTACTCTATTCTTGTGCTTAGTTATTGCCTTGTTTGACCTGTCTTAATTCACTGCTGTGCTCATTATTGCCGCCTGTTTTCATACTGTAAATTCCTATTATATTGTTTGATCTCAATAGGGCCCTGACCTTCCTCGTCACTACCCGACCGAGGTTAGGCTTGGCACTTACTGAGTATCGTTGTGGTGTACTCATGCCCTTTCTTGCGCATGTTTTTCATATGCAGATCCAGGTACCTCCACTCAGGCGCACGATCCCCGAGATTGAGAGATACAACAGAGACTTCGAGGTATATATGCCGCGTCCGCAGACTAGGAGTCTCCATCTTATTCCAGCTTTTGTGAAAAGTTTATTTCCTCCTTTCAGTTGTATAGTTATTCTGGAGTTAGAGCAGTGTATTACATTCTGTTAGCTTGTGGTTCCCGTGAGTTTCCGGGTTTTGGGGTGATGTTGTAGACTTCCGTATTATTTTGGCTTGTATATGTCAAGTGACATTTATATACAGTTTTTTTTTTTTTTTTTTGAGATTGCTCAGTTTTTATTTACTTATTTCTGCAATTATGTTGTTATTCCGCATTGTTAGGCTAACCTAGTCATAGGGACTAGGTGCCGTCATGACGTGTTCACGGAGGGCGAACTGGGGTCGTGACACTTTTTCACAAATAGAGGTACGTGGATCAATATGAGATAATGATGGATTTTTCCACAAAATTTCTCATTTGGTTTCACCAATTTCTCCTCCTAATTTCGGGAAAAGTGTCTCATCGAATCGACAATCTTCTTTGGGGACCCATTTTGGTGCGATATGGCAGTGCTATATGCACATATATTGCGCATCCAAAAATTCTTAAATGGGATACATTAGGTTCATGACCAAAAATTAATTGCAATGGGGAATATTTATGATAATTTGTCGGGCTGAGACGAACTAGCATTGTTGCATGCAAAATGACATGACCCCAAAAAGAAGTGGGCAACCTCGTTTTCATGAGTAACAATCTTGCTATCAATTGCAGACATTTAATTAAAGACTCCGCGAGTCCATTTTGAGTGTGAACATGAGCTACAAGATGTTCCAATTTTATCCCAATTGATAAACAATAATCATTAAATGCTTGGGATGAAAACTCAACAGCATTATCAAGTCTAATAGACTTAATTGGATTATCGGGGAATTGCGCCCGTAATCGAATTATTTGTGCCATTAATTTTGCAAACGCGAGGTTGCGAGATGACAATAGGCACACATGAGACCATCTAGAGGATGCATCTATTAAGACCATAAAATATCCAAACGACCCACTAGGTGGGTGAATAGGTTCACAAGTGTCCCCTTGTATATGTTTCAAAAATGCAAGGGACTCAATATCAACCTTTGTTGGTGATGGTCTTATAATTAACTTGCATTGATAACAAAAAGTGCAAGAAAATTTATTATTTAAAAGAATCTTTACATTATTTAATGGATGTCCATTTGAGTTTTCTATAATTCGTCTCATCATAATTGATCCAGGATGTCCAAATCGACCATGCCAAAGTACAAAAGTATTAGAATCAGTAACCTTTTGGTTTACAATAGAATGTGCCTCAATTGCACTAATTCTTGTCCAATACATGCCACAAGTTAAAGATGAGAACTTCTCAATATCCCTCTTTTGGCCAGAGACATTCTTGGTAATGATGAGATATTCAAGATTATTCTCATCTATTGTCTCAATATGATATCCATTTCGGCGGGTATCTGTAAAACTCAACAAGTTCCTCTTGGACTTGGAGGAGAATATTGCATTCTCATGATAAGTATTGTTCCCTTAGGCAGAGTTATAGTAGCTCTTCCAGAACCTTCAATTAAGTTATTACTATCAGAAATTGTAGTCACATCTGTCTTACACAGACTTAAATGAGAAAAATATTCCTTCTCTTTGAATATTGTACGTGTCGCACATGAATCAATTAAACAAATATTTTTATAATTAAACATTGATCCAAGTTAAAATAATGATGTAAGTGAAACAAATACCATAAGGTAGTGATACATAAATATTGCATGATATAAGCTAGATGAGATTAACAGTTCCATCATCTTTATTAATAATACTTATTCACCATCACCAACTAGTTATTAAGCATTATACAGAATATGATCATGCTAGTTTTTCAGACAGACCAAGCACAAAGATCCATTTTGTAAAAGCATGTAAGCATACATGGAGAGAGAACACCGTAATAAAATTGAAATCATGACATATAGTTGTAGAATAATTGAACACAAAAGTTTGGTAGCTATGTATGCCGAGTTTTCTGTTATGTTTTTATCTCAGTAACTGATAGAATTAAAGCAACCATAACAGATACATGAATTGTATAATTTCTATCCTTCCTTGTAAGCCAAAAGAAATAGATTCCACCGACATAAATACATAGTGGCAGTGCCAATTTTTTTTTTTTAATATATATATATATAATAATTAGCCATTGTATTACGATTGCAGGTATCAGATCCAGGTCATCAAATTACGGAAAACAGTATACAACTTAATTTTCCAGAATCGGAAGTTAAAATTCGAAACAATCAAAACCCACGAAATTTAACAAATATAAAACAACCCCATTTCACCAAATCAAACAATCTGTTGATTAAATGCACAAATATGCAAATTTGATAAAATACCAGAAGAATGATGAATTGAATCGAGGCAATTTTTCTTTTTTGAGGTCTGTTTGGATGGTCCAGTGCAAGAAAACTAACCCATTTTCTCCAATTTATTTCTTCTTCTTTGGATGTTTATGGAAAAAGTAAAGGGAAGTTCTGCAAAGTTTTTGTTGTATTTCTTTCTTTTTTTTCGTTTGCAAAGTTTTTGTTGTAATTTTTTTTTTCGTTTGCAAAGTTTTAAACCACTGATACAGATTATGAATTCTCAAACTTTATTCAATGACATATTTTACTAATTCGACATATTAATTAAAACTACTGCTCATGTAAAGAATTGTAACTACATCATGTTTATTAACTAACTATTACGAATAGGCAAAACAAAAAAAACAAAAATAATCAAACTACTCAATCATCTTTAATCACGGATCCATCATCGATCAAGTGGTTTGTTTTTCCATCAGGGCGCTCAAAGAAGTCTGTCGCATCTAAGTGGGTGATGTCAAATTCATTGTCATAGACAAAATTAGCTTCAGGGCCTTTATTCTTTAGAAATGCTTGATAAAGCTCAACCAAATGTCTTGGTACACGATATTTATAGATCTTGCATATAATCACATTGCCAAAATATTTTGGCGTACAATAGGTACGTGATCAATGATTATTCATGCCATAATAATAAAATTATTTTCTTATTTCATCTCAAACCTCCTTTTAGAGGTGAGTTTGATATACACTACCACAAGCACGTTCATATTCTTTCAAGAATGAATATGTATTCATAAATCATATGTTGTCACATTCTCATCATGAATGGACCATAATCATCTATATGTGCTTTACAAAGTCTCATGTCAAATCGATGACAAATATAACTTTCAAATAGTGAAAAATGATTTTGAGAATTCTTATTATTCTCATTATCAGAAATATGACGATTATAATTTCGTCTATTACCACGTCCACATCCATTGATACCTTCATGGTAATAATTTATCTTCTTTCAGACTTATCACATATTGCTATCACATTCTCTTAAGGGGAATGAGAATGAAGCAAATTCAATAGGACGGGTTTCTACCTTTTTTGCTCACAATCATACATGAATTTGATCATGGCAAGACATAGAAATTTGCCACTTTGGTGGTTATAATTTCTTGCAAACTCTATAGGAGTTATAATCAAAGTTTATTGTCTTTGCTTGCATTTAAAATCAAATTATAGAATTTCAAGAATTTAAAAGAGAAATATAGAGTAAAATACTTACCTTAAATCCAGAATTTAATCATGAAGAAAGTTCATGGAGAATTAACAATCATTATGCTCAATCCCAAAGCTTCTACTCAATTGATTATAGTCTCGTGCTGATAACGTGTTATGAAACAATAAAATAACAAGAACAATATTGCAGAAAAAGAGAGAGAGAATTCTTATTGAATTTTGGTGTGATTTACAATGGGGGTAAGACCCCTCTATTTATAGGGGAAAAATAACTTAGTCACAAAGTAGAACTCTCTAAAAGATAGACATTCCCTCTGAATAGATTTCTATTTATAACAGTAGCTAAATATTGGATAATTTCTGAATTCGCTAACTATTTTTTGAAATAAATATTCTTTTCTAACTTCCCAAGTTAGAAGTGAATGGATGGAATTATTAACACCACCAAACTTTGCTAAAAATCAAATTGCCCTTCTAGTTTGCAGAATAGTCATACTCTCCCTTGTTTCTGAATTAACTTTTTTAAATGCCTATTTCAACTTGTATAGTATCGACATTTATCTCTTTTACATTTTTTATTTTTTATGTTTTTAGTATATTACGATATTTTTCTCTTTTTCCCTATCTATGTTATAAACTTTTTTTGTTGTAATTAACTCCTTTTTATTAATCACCAAAGCATTCTTTACAAAACTATAGACTAGCAATAACTCTGCTGGCTATCTCATCTCGAACATAGGCACAGTATTCTACTATCCAACCTCTAATTGCTCCTCACTATACCAGTAGGTATTTTTGTAATTGTATTCTAGCTTTAGGCTCTACTCTAGCATTACAAATATAAGCTATCTCTCTAACTAAAATATCACAATTGCGATATCTTTTTTCAAAAATACGATTGTTCCTTTCCATCCAAATAGCATATGAAGTTTCTGTGTAAACCATTTTGAAAATGCTGGCTTGTATGGACTTCCCTTGTTGCCAATTGCTGCTGTTTCCCTGAACTTCATGAATCCACTACCATACTTTACTCCATAGTTCAACTGCATAAGGACAGTATAGGAACATATGATCTCTTGTTTCTAACTGTCCTTGGCATAACACACAATTCTGCTAAATGTTCAGCCCCCAACTAGACAATCTATCTTTGGTAGGTAATCTCCCTTGTAGCATTAACCACAGACTAAACACAACCTTTGGTCGAGCACAATTCTGAAAAACCAAGTTCTTCCAATTCACCCTTGATAAATCTGTCGGTATATATGTCTAATGGTCTCTTTATCATTTCTTGTGTCTTGAATTTGTTGTAAGGTATCTCTGGAAGCAATGATTCTTCTAACCATCCAACTTGCTTGCTTTGGAACAACCATGTTTTGAATCTGTTGCTGCTTGATGTAGTATGAATTAACCCATCTGATCCATAACTTGTCTTCCTTATGAGCCAAATCCCAGCATACTTTAGCAATAGCATCCTTATTCCAGATCATCAGATTGATGATATTCATTCCCCCTGCTGATTTTGGAGTACACATCTTGTCCCATGCCACATAGCTCTTCCTGGTAATAGTATTACTTCCAGACCATATGTAACTTCTACACATAGCATCTATCAACTTTAATACCTTCACAGGCAGAATGAATAACTGAGCCTAGTAGGCCTGAATATCAAGGATGATAGATTTAATTAACTGTACTCGACCAGCATAGGAAAGTTTCTTAGCAGTCCAAGAAGAAATCTTCCCTGTGATTCTGTCAATTAAAGGTTGCCATTGTATCAATGGAATCTTCTTGGATGATAAAGGAATGCCCAAGTATTTAAAAGGTAACTCTCCTTGTACATAACCAAGATAGTTCAATATTTGTTGACGAACTTCCTGTTTCACCCCCCCCCCCCCCCCCCCAAAAAAAAAAAATATACTGAGCTTTTCCCATATTAGCTTGCAAACCAGATGCCTTAGAAAACTGAGAGAAATATTGATATAGAGTAGATACGGAAGTGAGATCACCTTTAGAGAACAGAAGAAGATCATCAGCAAAACTCAGATGAGTTATGCCCAATTTTTTACATCTAGGATGGTATGAAAACAGCTTATCTTTGCCCATTTCACCAAAAGATCTGCTCAAGTACTCCATGACAATAGCAAATAAGAAAGGAGAAATATGGTCTCCTTGTCTCAGGCCCTTGGCAGCTTCAAAAGGCTTAGTAGTCTCTCCATTAACAAGCACAGTGTAGCTAACTGACTTAATACACTCCATAATCCAGCTTATAAATTTTTCAGGAAAGCCAATCTCCTCCATTATTTGTTGTAGAAATATCCACTCAACTGAATCATATGCCTTTCGAAGGTCTATCTTAATCATACATCTGGGAGATATTTGGCTTCTAGTATAGGGCTTTACTAGTTCATGAGCCAATATCACATTGTCTGCAATTTTCCTGCCAGGAACAAAACCAGCCTGTGATTCAGAGATTATGTATGCCATGACTTTTTGGAGTCTACCAGCTAGAATCTTAGAAACCATCTTACATAAAATTGTACAGCATGCAATTAACCTATATTCTTTGACTGTGTAGGCTTAGAACCTTTAGGCACTAGAGTAATAGTAGAACAATTAATTGGCTTGAACATCTTAGTGGTTAGAAAGAATTCCTTTACAACATCTGTGACTTGCTTCCTGATGATGGTCCATGATTTCTTGAAAAAAACCGCATTAAATCCATCAATACCAGGTGCTTTTTCATCTCCAATAGCTTTAAGACTATCTGAAATCTCCTGATCAGTAACTTCTGCACATAACTCTCTTCTTTGTTGTGGAGTTAACCTAGGACCATTTGACATATAAACCCTGTTTATGGCCGGCAAAGATCCTGCAGCTGAGCCCATGAGAGATTTATAGAAATCCACAATCTCTGCGTTAATAAGTTCAGGATCCTTGATTTTATCTCCACACCTTGTAGTTAGTTCATTAATTTGCTTTCTCTGTGATCTGTCCTTTATGACTGCAGTGAAGTATTTGGTATTAGCATCTCCCAATTTGATCCATTTGGCTCTTACCTTCTGTTGTAGGATATTTTCTTCCATCACTGACCATCTTTCTAAGTTAATCAGTATCTCCTTCTCCTTTTGCAACAAACTATCTGTATAGGCATTTGCAAGCTGTTCTTGTATACTTTTTAGGTCCACTCTAACTTCTTCAATTTTCTGAGTGATTCCTCTGAACTCCTTAGCATTCAAAGCTTTTAAGGGAGATTTTAATTCTTTTAGTTTATACAATACATCTCTCATAGTACCAGTAGAATTCTTTACATTCCACACTTCAGCTAAAATTTGATTGAAGTCTTGGTGATCTGTCCAATCATTGAAGAATCGAAATGTAATTTTCCCAGTCCAGGAAGGCTTTGCTAGAGTTAATATCATAGGTGCATGATCAGATATTTGAGGGAGGTCATAGACAGTCTCCACATGACTTCAGTTCACCATCCATTCATAATTTCCAAACACTCTATCCAGCCTGCTACTCACCTTATCATTGCCAGTTTGTTTGTTTGTCCAAGTATAGTAATCACCTTGCCAAGGTAGTTCAGTTAGGTCTGCTTGTTGAAGACATGCATTGAACTCTTGAGTTTCTGCATAACTAACAGGATTAACTGATTAACGATCATTGGCATACAACTCAGCATTGAAATCACCTGCAACCAACCATGGTCCTGCAATAGTTATAGCTATTTGCTGCAAATTATTCCACAACTCTCTTCTCTGCTCCAACCCATTGAATCCATAAACCACAGTCAAATGACATTTGATATCCCCTTTTCTACTTTGAACTAGAGAATGAATCATTTGAGGGCTATCGCTGATTCTAGTAACCATCAGCTCTGTAGTATCCCATATCAGCCATACTCTCCCATTCTTGGCATCTTTGTAGTTAGTTAGTATATCCCATCCTGGCATCATATACTTCAATATTTTTTGAGCATTTTCTTCTTTAACTTTGGTCTCTACTAGCCCCATCAACTTTATTCTATTACTTCTAATATATTCTCTGACTTCCTTTTGTTTATATCTTTTATTTACACCCCTGATGTTCCAAAATAACCACTTCATTGATGATAACTTGTTCCACCTTTATCACCAGGTGGGATATCCTAATTACTATTAGACACTGGCTCAAATCTATTCCTTACAGGTATAGGTGTTAGAGGAGGGAAATTGATGATATTCAATTCTGGACTCTGTATAGCTTTGCCTCTATCATCCTGTTTATCATCATGTTGAACCCCTTTTATTTGATTCTGTTCTGTATTCTTCTGCATCTCAGCTTCCTTGTTATTGGTATTACTTGGCCCTTCCTGCACTTGTACTTGTATGGATTCTTCTTGAATAGGGGCTGGAACTTTAGCTCTCCATTCTTGCATAACTTTACCCTTTCTATTAGCCATTTGGTTCTCATTCTTTTGCTGTTGAACACCTGTGCCCTACAACTTGACATTTCTCATAATAGGCAGGTTTCCATTCATATATAACACTCTGAAGAGATTCTTCCCATTTGGCTCCATCACCCAAACTTCTTTTGGTAATTCTTTGGTCACAGTCACTTCAATAAGCATCCTAGCGTAGGAAATTCTAGTTTGCTTTGTAGTACACTCATCAGCAAAAATAGGTTTTCCTAACACACTTGCTATTCTGCTTAGAGACCCAACACCCCAACATGACATAGGTAACTTAGGAAATTTAGTCCACAATGGAATGGACGTAGGAAATTCCTCTGTAAAATCGAACTCCGGAGTCCATGGCTTCAGAATTATCGGTTTGCTTGCTATGGAATAAGGTCCTGCGCATAAAATTTCATGAGCATCATCCCTGTTCTTAAATCTGATTATATAATACCCTTACTCGTGGTAAAATAAATCAGGTTCTGGAACATGAGACCAATGAATACCAATAAACCTTTTCATCGCATTATACCCCACTCCATCTCCTAATATGTATGCAATCAAAGCGCATTTCCATTTATATTCCTCTGCTTCCACTTCTGCCTTATCCAGTTGAACCATAGGTTCCCCGTCAACTAAAACCGGTGGTATGTATGAGAGAGACATACCATTAGAAGCCAATCTATTCTTCTGAAATAGTGTTGTCCATGGCGACCTTTCTCTGCTACCTCTTTGTCAGCTAGTTCCTTCTGCACTTGAATTGGTTCCTGCATGGTTACTGTTCCATTGATTTGTTCTTTTGTTCCATCTAAAACTCTGCCCTTAGGATCAACGACTGTAAGATCCAGCCTCTCAGTAACAATAGATTGAGTCAAAGTTGTTCCAATTGCACATGCATTAGCTTCAGAAATACTTCAATTGCTTTGCTATAACAACTATTCCTTCCACACTAACCTTGCTAATGAGTGAAGGATACTACCGAAGGAATTGGGGAATCCAACGATCTGGCATAACTTCCGAGAAGGAAATAAAGTTGCACATCTTTTAGCTACGAAAGGATCCAAGCAGTCAAGCACCACTCCCCTATCAACAATAATCTACCCGCCTAATGCTAGTTAGAAACTACTCCGTGAAGACAGAACTGTTATCGCCTCTGTGTTAAAACTCAGAAAATCAGAAGAACTGTCAGAAGAAACAGAAAATATATATAAACGATAAGAAATATTCCGAGTCCACAATTTCTTTGCGTGTCCTTAAAGAATTTTAACCCCCTCACAAGTTGCCGAGGTAATGGATTAAATCCTCCCTGGATGAAACGGAATAACCTTCCTGCAACAGTGGCAATACCAACTGCAGGATACCAACAAACTCAAAGAACGGAGCAAGATCACACTTACGAATTTGAGAGAGAGAGACTGCGAAGTAGAATGCAGTATTCAGAATGGAATTCGTTTTTTTCAGTGTCTGGAAAAATAAGCCATGCAACTATTGGAAGAGGTGTGATGTCTGTTCAGGAAAAGTTGAAACCGACGCTACAGAAATACTTCAATTGTTTAGAAATTTTGATTAAGGTGAACCAAATTATTTACAATATACAAGGAGAATTAACTTAATTAAGGGAGAAAAAATAATAAAAGAGTTAGGGGGCGTCATCGAACCAATTAACATAGGAAGTATAATAATTTGTGGAGTGGAGTCAAAGAGTTTGTTAAAATGGGAACTTTTGACTACTCAATTACAAAAATATTGTTGGTCTTTAAGCTTAGTGTAGCTTAATTTAAGTTTAATGTAACTTAATTTTAAGTGATACATTATAAAACGACGGGGAACAATAATCCAAACAAAGTGTAAGAGTTGTATAGAAACAGGAGGTGTTTTATGTTATTGGGGAAGTTTTTCTTTTAAGGTACTCCTTCCGTTCCAATTTATGTGAACCTTTTTGACTGGGCACAGAGTTTAAAAAAAAAATTAAAGACTTTTGAAATTTGTGGTCGTAAACAAGTCAAAAAGGGGCCCATAGTATTTGTGTGGCTATAAAAGCATCTCATTAAGGATAAAATTGGAAGTTTAAGCTAAATTGTTTTCAAATTTAGAAAGGGGTCATTCTTTTTGGAACGGACCAAAAAGGAAATAGGTTCGCATCAACTGGAACGGAGGGAGTAGTATTTTTCTTCCTTTCCCAGGGTTTTGGTTCGGTTGTAAAGCACAACGCGTGATGTTAGTCGTACATCATGAGTTCGAATCTGGCTGCTAACAAAAGTTCGGTATTTAAGTGAAGATGGGTAGAGGGTCGGGTCACTATCCACTGAGCTGGTCGTCGGGAATTTCTCGATTATAAAGAAACAAGTTTTTTCTTCTTTTACGTGGTTCTAATCATCACTGTCATTTTTTGTGACATTTCATACCCGCATGTGCTATTCAATTAAGTGGAGTAATAAATTATAGTCTTCTAGGTAGTTCTTTGTTTATTCCCCTCAGTTATTCCTTTTATTCTGTTTAGTTGTGATAAAATGACTTCCAACTTTTATTATTTCAGATGCTATGTATGTATATAAATATTGAATGCAGTCTGAATTTTGTTATTCGGTGCATGTTTTATCTCAACTTCACTATGGCTTTATGCGATTTGTCGAATTAATTAAAAAAAAAAAAGTTCTTTGCATAGTGATAAGACGTTAATTTAAAGGATGCAATATATGTACTTTTGTTAGAAGAAATTAATTGTTCTGGGCAAAATAAGAAATGGATATTTGTTTTAAGTTTCGAATAACTCTTGAGTTATTGAGCTTGATAAATATTTTTATCTTTTGTGGTACATGAATGCATGATCTTGTTATTATATTAATGTGTCTCCTGAACATAACAATATTATTCTATCTCATAAGGGAATATGTTCTTCAAAATTGAGTAAAACTTATCTGTGCACTTTTGTCAATCATATTAATCTGGATAGGATTTCAAGTTGGTCAATGATGGACCTTAAGGTTCATTGAAAGTAGAGGCACTACCAACTAGTGGATTTGGAAGGAAATTTGACTAAAGGATATTTCCCTTCAAAAGGAAATAAAGCTAATGATAAGCTAGAATGAATCCCTTCTGATTTGTATGGTTGAATGAACATACCGGTAAGAGATAGTTTTGAGTATTTTTGTGACGTTCATAAATGAGTACTCAAAATATTAATATATTTATTTGATGCACCGTAAGTCTTAATGAATTAAGTAATTCAAGATTTTTAAGACTTGAAACAGAGAAGCACCAAGGAAATATATTAAGTTACTGCAATTTGATTGTAGTGTCGAGCACCTCTTTAAAGAGTTTGTTACTTATCAGAATAAGGGATTACATCTCAATTGACTACACCATAAACTCCATAATAGAGTGGTGTAGTAGAAAGAACAAATAAGTCTCTTTTGGACATCGATAGATTAATGATGTGTTATTCAGATTTGCCTTATTTTTTTTTTTGGAATATTTCCTAGAAACTGCAAATTACATTCTGAATATAGTTTCTTCTAAGTTAGTACCTGTGACATCTATAGAACTATGGACTGAATGTAAGCTAAGCCATTGGCATGTTCAAATATAGGATTGTTCAGCACATATGCTGAAAGGGAAAACGGATATATAAGTTGGAACTAAGAATGGATAGGTGCATGTTTATTGAATATCCAAGAAAACGAATGGAGTTTTATTTTATTGTCCTAAAGAAAATAAGGCCATTGTTAAAACAAATGCATTTTTCTAGATAAGGACTGTTTAATAAACCATGTTCCTAGAAGTAAACTATTTTTACAGGAACTGGACAAAGAAATAACTACATGTTCAAGAACATCAAAACTCACATGTCCAATTGACGTTCCATTGGAGTTAAGTAGTGGGAGAACGTTAATAGACATGCTTTTGTCAAGTGGGAGTGATGTTTGAACAGTGAACACTATAGTAAGAAGTAGCTAATATTCAATACCGTAAGGTAATGAAGGTAATATTAGTAGTACTTCGTCGTAGTGGGAGAATACTAAGAAAAATCATAGTTTGATGGACACTCTTGGGATAGTTTTGGTAACAGGATCCCTGAATAGTTTAATACCAAACTAGATAGTTACGACAAAGCACTATTAGACAAAGAATGCATCAGAAATAACTTGGCAAGATTCTTTAACAAAATCTTATTTTGTGGAGACTTTTAATAGCCATGTAAAAAGAATGCCTGAGAAAGTTGTAGATGCATGGTTACAAGTCTAAGTGGGAGATTATTGGAGCATATACTATTAACCATGCGTTTAGATATAGTATACTCTAATAATTGTCATGGTTAAAAGTCTAAGTGGGTGATTGTTGGGATATATATACTATTAACCATGAGTTTGTTTGGATATAGTATTTATTATGAAATAATTGCTTATTCAATTTTAATAAAGTTTTAAATAGATCGTATATTAGTCTGCGTCATTTGCTTATATAGTAGATAATTTAGTGTATAGAGTCTAGCTTATACACGGAAGATTAAATCATCGGTTCTTATAAGCATAAAGATCATGTTCACAATCTAATGATGGAATTGAACAAACCATCATGGATGATTGTAGCACAAGATTAAATATAATTTATCTTGATTATGGGAATGGTTTAATTCCAACTTCTTGTGCTAGTACATTTTGTATGTATTGAACGGACCTAGTAGAGATAAGTATTTTATACTGACTTAATAAAATAAACTCTCTAGCCGTTAAATGTACTTATACTCTTAATCTTGATATAATTATTATTAGCTGTGTATATTATTATTGTTTTAATTATTAAAAGGCGAGATTCTTTCGTGGGTCAATATCCCTGGTAAATTGGATAATAATAATGTACATTGGCGAAATAATAATTAGTTGATGGAATTCATGTCTCGGTCTAGAGATTGATGATACACCTTTATGAAAGCTTATAAGTTTTCATGTGTAAACCCTGCAGGTGTATTTTGAATCCATCACATGAAATAAGTTAAGCGAAAGTCTAAAGGAAATAATCAATGAATTAAATTGTCAGTAATTTAATTTATTTGATTAGTATCTGAATCTTAACATGAAGAGTTAAATAAGGTTTAATGGAAGAATTTCAAAATTGAACTGAGGAGTGCAATCACGAATTTTTAGTGGAATAATTCATAATTTATTATGGTAGTATTAATTCGGATATTTCGAATTAAGTCCATAACAAGAAGCCTCGTTAATTAAATATTGCGGTCCCTGCTGTGCCCGAATAATTAGGAATTAAATGGAATTCTATTTCTTGGTGGAAAAGGAAGACCGAGAAGGCTTAGGAAAATGTTTTAAACCCTAAAACCTGTGGCTATATAAAGGGGGTCTTATTCCATAAGGAGAAAAAGTTTTTAATACACATTTTTCTTAAGAGAAACTCGCCCACACGAGTTTCGCTAGTTCCGGGCATTATTCGGGTCACGCAGCAGAAGACCGTGGAACTGGAGGCTTGCTTAGAGGTTCATATTATCATCGCGGTCACGCATCAAAAGATAAGTATCGATTTTATGTTCGATTATAATATGTGATTATGTGTTGTCTATATTACATGCAAGTGATCCTGGCTATTTGCTTCCGCTGCTCATACCTGTTTTCCATCAGGCAGCTTAAAATCCAGACCAAGAACCAACAGAGCAACAAGAGTCAAGAGTCATTTTCATCTTTTTTCCTTTGCTTCTTCAGGTTTGCAGTGAAACAGCGAGCATTTCGTGTCGTTTCATCATCCGTCAAATCATCTGTTGATTCATCTTCAGATTCACTGTAAGAGCTACTCTTGAACTACTTTTATCCGCTCGGGATTTTTCTGGAAGGCTTTTAGCTTCTGTTTGCTCACTGGTTTTAGGACTAGTGTTCTTTTGCTGGCGCTTCAGCATGGGTGTTATCAGGCTTTAGCAGGGGTATTCTCAGCTTCTATGGCTGGCAATTCCTTATCTCTATGAACTGCTGAAGTTATAAGTTTTGGCTTTTAACATGAAGAATGGCATTTTCAAACTTCGAATTGACTTTGCTTTTGTCACAATTTTCTGCAACAGGAAAGTCCTGAATCCATTGTCCACTGATCTTCAGAATTCGTGTTCTGATCAGTTGAACCCTTAGCTGTTCCTTCTTGAAACCTGACAAATTTCAGTCTTTTCAGTGCTTTATCATATATGAACTCAACATTCGGCTGTGATGTCGATACATGATTTCTCAGATGATACAAGACATGAAAATAAGTTACTGTGATATGTGAAGTTTTCATCCGATTGTTAACATTTTGTTTGGAAAATGTTAACATTATACTGAGCATAGTGCAAAAAATCTCATCCAGCAGTTTAGCAAAATTTACGTTTCAAAGAGTCCCTGTAATTTCGTTTTGTGTTGTAATTTAGTTGCAGGTGCACTAGACTGACTCATACTTTATACTATATTTTTATTTTTATAAATAAATGCTAAAAAGTATGTTGTACATATTAAGAGGTGCACCCACTGCTTTTGACCAGTAGTTTTTTTGTTATTCTAATATTTAGTTTCTGGAGGGTTTTGTGACAGTTTGCAAGAGCTTTCTGCTGCTATTACTGCTTTTTGTATTTTATGTTTCATCTATGATGCTTCCAGAAACCAGGACAGTATATCTTGTGAATGGCAAATTAATATGAATTGAATCTGTAGTTTTTTCAGTTTTCATTTTGCAAATTGGCACGGAAATTGACAGTTGATGATGTCATTCTTGCACCACTGTTATGGATTTTATTCTCAGTAAGTGACATTTTTTTTGGTTCTCTTTATTCGTTTTGGCCCACAGTAATACCAGCAGTTACAAGAATTTCCTGCAATAACTGGCACAACATGAAGAACTTTGCTTTTCTGAATCTAACATTCTTCTCATTTCTCAAGTTGTAGAAATTGAAGGAGAAGTCTTTCACGGGGATGTTGCAAAGTCCAAGAAACAGGCAGAAGAAGCCAAGGTTGCTTACATGGCTTTAACAAAACGTAAGTGTTCTTCTTCTTTACTCTTGAGCCAAATTGATGTTAAAGCAACTTTTCAGGCTAATAGCTGTTTGTCTTGAGATTAACAAGAACGGAATTGTAGTGCAGCTGGAAGACTATCGAAAAATACTTCTGTGCCATAAATTGACAATTCTTACAATTTTAGGCAAATTCTTTTGTACTAGTGATCATTCAACTATTTCCTTGGACTTGGCAGGTTAAATTTTCAAAACTGAACCTTGCATGGGTTCAATGTCCATTTCTGCTAGTCAAGAAAAGTTCAGGTCAGTTTTCATCATGTATTAGTTTCCAATTAATGTGATTGGCATATTAGTTATGCTTCCCATGCTCGCTCTAAACATATCTCTCCACGGTCCATAAGTGCTGAAAAGGTTAATGCATCTCCAATTTCACGGGGCGTGTAAGAGCTCAT